>JAANSN010005244.1:0-12861 GCA_036850665.1 Dicranocentrus wangi | reverse complement strand
AAAAAAAAGTCAATTCTGCATTAAATTTAGTCGCAAGTTCTCTATACCCTGCATATTTGTCAGGTTTATTGTCTCTTGTCATAGCCATCCACTCCAACAAGTACAAAAATGGATAACATGCATTATGGAAGACGTGCCTGGGAGGAAAAGCACTTCAACAGCTTCCAATTTTTAAGCAATGAGCACTTGATTTACGGATTACTTTGAAGGTGAGAATAAATGTTTAAGAGTACATGCTGAGTGAGTACAAAATAGTCAACTTTGGATTTCCATATACTGTGGTTGACACAACATGTACGGTGTTGTTATGATAAAGAGGAGAAAAGGCCAAGGCGAGCGTGTGGTTTTCTTTGATCTGGAGGTACATAGCGCGTGAAGTGGAATGGAAAGTTTAAGTCTGTATTTACCGCATGGACCCAATTCACATTCCGTCTAGGGTAATAAGGTTTCTTACTTGGATTTGGATTCCGTGAGTCAGGATCACTTGAAAATCTAAGAGGCGTGTTGTCAAAAGAGTCAATAAAGAACCAGAAATGTTATTTTTCGTAATTGTGACACATTCCTGTTCGTTGAAAAGAAAGTTGTGACTACTACGATAAAACAAGATAGCCACTTAGCGGTTCGTTTCATGTTTGCATGATCAACAAGAAGTGCAACTTTTTACTCTCACAATTTTTCAATTCGTTTTCCTTCAAAAGTTGCAATATTACGAGAGCTCATTAATTCTCCTTCCCAGTACACCAGTTAACATTAGCTGTCCTATTTTTCCTTAAAAGACAAACACCAAGTTTGACTTTTTGTGTGCAACACACACATCCACCAACCATGACACAGTCTCTTTATCCTGCTCAAATAAACGATAAACTTGTGTGTGGACCTTCTTCTTTCTGTAAATAGCAAAGTTCGGCGAAATTAGGAAAACGAAAAATGAAGGCGTATATAAAAGTTTTTGAACACTTTGAGATTTGTTGTTGACTTGATATTTTTCCATTTTGTCAGTCACTTGTAAGACGAGAATAATTTTGCAGCCTGAGGAGAAATCCTCATCGTTTCAGTAGCTTTTGCCTTTTTATCCTCTAAACTGAATATTCTGCAGTTGGGGGAATGGTTAGAGCAAAGATGGTAGGAAAGGAAGTTCGTAAGGAAAGATGGATGAGATTAATGTTGGTATTTCTTACTTTCCCCTTCGGGTAGTATAAACATGCATCAAGGAACTGTTAATGCCAATATTTAAAACCTAATTGTCAATCCAAAATTTTCGAACTAATAAGGAAGGTAACTGGGACTGTGTTCCAAATCAAAATTGAGAACGGAAGTTGCGGAAAGTGCAGTTGGAATGATGATGACAAGTTGATCTGGAATTGCAAGAGAGATATCTGTAGTCATTCTGTAGACAAGGTGTGAAAGTGTCGGTACACTATTGCATACACTCAATCCAATGAAAATGGGAGGAAATGTAGCCGATCCACTATATAATCTATGTAAATCATTATGTAGGTAAGAGCTCTTCCTCACCTCCCCATCCTCTCTTACCATCAGTCAATTTGATTTTGTGAAGGAAAACACCGTCATCTCGTTTCCTGAGTTTGTCATATGGAATAACAAGGATGTGGGGGATGGATGTGTCTGAGTATGACGTTTTCCAAAATCCTATTTAGATTTCTCTCTACAAAAGGGGAACTTGCGTGGGCTCTGTATGTGCCTTTTCCCAAATGCTGGAAATTTATCATCTGAGGAAGGAATAAGAGAGGAAAAATCCAATAACCCAAACTCTTCTGGGAAATGTTTTTCCTGGAAAATAAGGAAAACATCGAGAAAACCTCCACTTCCTTACCTTACATGAATGACTGATTGTGAGTAAAATCAAACTATGCGCAGATATTCAGATCAGATTGAATCGTTGGATTACCTGCGTAACACCAAGTTATTGGTTATCTGGGAAATGACGGTACGGTGATACACTAGCTTCTCGTTTGAAAGTTGCACTTGGTAGGTAAGTATTTTGATATTTCGGAGATCCCATTTCACATCGAAAAGCAACAAGTTCAAAGACTTGTAGTTGCTCAATAAAGTTGTATTCGGTGGTATAGCGCACACAACTAGCACCGCTTCCACACGAATCACGTTTTTGGGAAAATAATACAAAAAAGAACTCCAAGTTTTTTATCAAAAATAAAAGTCAGAAATTGCTAATTAATAACATTTCTCCTTGGCTATACACATACACATGCAAATATACACATACGACCACTACTCTGACAACTTCCTATACATTTGTATAACATGCTCAGAAAAGCTTTCCCATACGGATTGCAAAAATGGAAAAATTAATATGATATGTACATGCTTTATGCATGCAACTAAAAATATATACATATAGTGTACCTAATAATAAATAGTACCATGTTTTCAACTGGAGAAGGTCGACTACTAACCTTTTCCGATGGTTGGGCACCAAGAGATCCAGCTATTTAGGAAAAGTTAGGAAAAACATATCATCAACTCGAAGAAGTAGAGAAGTCGACTCTGTCTATCAAATCTCTACAAAAAAATAACTTATTATGCAAAGCATACTGACAAAATGACAAGATAAACATGGAAGAATTATCATATTTCCTTTGCAATTTTTAGCCGCTACATATTTTTAACAATTTCGAGAAGGGTATCATTCGAAAGTCAGTTTTATGCGATTTTTCTTCACATACGTAATTGGTTTAACCATACCAAGAGGTGGACAAATCGTAGGAACGATATATGACATTAGTTTAACTATGCGGTTGATATTGTGAGCACAGCTCATAATCACAGAGTTAGGAATACGGGGAGGGATGTTTGACATGTCAACCACTGAACGACCGAGAGAGAGTCAGTGAGTCAGTCACGTCCTCAAGTTCACTAGGATTTTACTCTGAGTCTTTGAGTGTCCGAAAAACTGATTTGTTGTGTTAATTAAGTTCAGTCATTATATCATTGTTCTTTTATGAAACGGCATTTTTTTCTGTGTTGTCAATAAGGTCAGCTGGTTGGATTGCGTATAACGGGGCGCAAATCAGCCAAAGTGAATCAAGCCGTCTGTCTTCTACGATTTTTAATAGGCAATTAACTAAAATCTCACAATATGCACTATGATTAGTGCAAGTTCGAATAATCCGTAATCAGATTAGCGATGTGCCATGTACATAGAGGTCAAATGTCAAGTTGTTCAAGTCTCTTTATTTTATTTATCCATTGGAGTTGTCAAAATTCAATTCAATAAGATGAAACGAAAGCTAGACAGCAATAAGAGTTATAATGTTTTCCTCAAATGACGTTAGCTCACAAACCCAAATTTCAGCCAAATCGGATCAAGTATTCTTGAGTTATCGCACCAACACATCGACAGACACACAGCTTCCGTAATTTCATAAAGGGCTAAATCTAACGCTTTTGCTACTTAATAATATACGGAAAGTATCTCCAGTAGTGAAGCCTACAAAACGATAAAACAGAGAAGAAGACCATATCCGAGAACTTGCGACTTTCCCTGCATGTACAGCTGTATTAGACAAACAATGCAAAAGGGACCCCGCATATTCAACGTCTCCCTTGTTGCACACGAGCAGAACGGATGGCGCCGATCGAGGACACACAACTTGCAGGTACTTTTTATATCTGCCCAAACCAAGTCTCGGTGTGAGTGTAAGCGTAGTAACACAAAAACTTTTTGGAGTACGGTTATGGTGTGGCTACAGATATTAAAAGTATGTAGAGGAGTCAGACTGGTGTGTACAGGGAACTGGCAATGGTAAAATGAAGCCCATATTATGCTCGAGTGGAGTCCAGAGAGGAAAAATGCTGTTTTTCGTTATGAATGTAATGCAGCTACCTAGTTGAAAGAAAGTGAATGAAAATTGTTGAATGGGACAGGTGTTGCTTGTTTGCACTCTCCGCACTGGTTTCCCCGCTTTCCCCTGCCAGATATCATTATTAGCTCGCTACGACTTAAAAAACTAAAAAACGACGGCATTTTTACGTGTTAAATGTGTTATAACTAGTCTGGAATAGTGTAGTAGTGTCCTCAAATTGCACCTGCAATGAAAGAATGACCCTAGACAATTCCATCTCTGCAGGGCACCAAATCGTCCCTGAGCTTCACCCTAGCCTGTGGACTTTGACTTTATACATCAACACAACCCAAATGTCCGATCTCAAAATATTTAAAGTCTTTGTCAAAAATAAACGTTACGGACGGACGTCGCAAGATCATAAGCTCGTCTTTGCTTCGCAGCGAACTAACAAGTCCACCAAGCGGAACAATTTAGCTGGCTGGCTAATCTCAATGATTCGATCTTACAAACCATACACACAAAATAAATCGGAAATTTGGCATTTTTACGTGTCAAAAGTGTTGCAACTCGTAGGGCAAAATGTCTTAAAATTGCACTTGTCCATACTGGGCTAAAGAGTGACACTAGAACGATTCCATACCATTACCAACCAACCATCCACATAGGGTACCCTAGTCATTCTATAGGGTGCCACTCAATTTTCCCACGGTAACACCCCACTCGACCCTTTCGACTTGAAAACAACCCAACCCCAATGTCCTATCTCAATATAATTAAAGTGTTTTTAAAAAATAAGCGTTGCGGACGGACGGACATGACAAGATCATGACGGACATGGCTACGCAGCGAGCTAATAATGGTAATTGACATTCTTAGCCGGTCCTTCCATAAATCCCACCGAGTCCACCAAGTTATTATACATTTTGAGATGAGGGCCAGGCACCACCGAAAATGGTGGAGTCGGGGTAAACCAGTATTTTATTTGAGGAGCCAGTCTCTATTTGATTTAGAATTATGATGGCGCGGCGGTATAAGTATTCAATGGTTTAGGTGATCCTCCACAACACGAACGACAACCCGACCTCAGTTTGATGACTGTACAAGAGTGAATTCAATTAGGGCTAATTGCTTCCCTTTCCCTACGTTCTCTATACCGACACGGGATGATGATAAAATATTAGAACAAAAAAGAATGCAATGGTGCATGAGCCGTTGTAAGCTCTATCCCAGGTATATCACTAGATTTCTTCCCCGAGTTTCATGTGTACCTAACCGCGGTTGAAGGACAAGAAATTGTAATTCTAACGGGAGAAGTAAAGTGCAAAAATGGAAACACTTTGATGCGTGTATACCTGTTTTCCTGAATGCGTCTGGAAACTTCTGTATCCATCGGACAGCACCAAGTTAAGTATACATGGTTGGGTTGGAGTTCATACAGCCCGAGTCTAGTTAGCCGACACAAGAAAGCAACCTGGAGCCACGAGCTCATTACTTTTATTGCGTACCTTTCTTCTCGCTCCGTACATATGGAGGTCTGGCTGGAGAACTGTGAACGCTGTTTCTTTTCTTCCCCTTCTCTCAAATGTTTTTCTGTGTCCATCCATGCAGTGCTCACACACTTTTGATGCGTCACTTGGAAGTTTTGATAAAAAACCAGACGGCAACTACATATAGGACGATGACAATCACTCAATGTTTGACTTTTTAAAACCTCCCAATTCATCAAAAGCTTTTAGCGTCATTTTTCCCCTATGCTAGGCTGTCGCCCCCTAAATCCACTGACAAGAATGAATTGTTTCGTTTGTCGACATCATAGTAAGCTCATATCATATCAGCTCAGGCTGAGAACAAAGTTCTTTTGTACAATGATTGAACACTGATTAATTTTTGTCTGCAGCGGTACAAAAATGGCATGTTTCGTGGAGAAACTAGGGATGAAAGTGGGAAACGGGAAGGAAATGCAAAGAGAAGAGAAAATCCCAGTGTTGTCCCTAGCCAACCAACAGCACAGATATAACCATATAACCCTTTCCCCTGTGGATTCTGCCCGTGCAATATATCCTACAAGGTTGATTGACTTGCAGATATATAGAATCGCATCACATGATGAGCAGGAAGACTCCAGTAGCAGCAGACACGGTTTTATTCCCGGAGACTCCGTAGGGAATCTTATGAATGGGGGAAGTGTTGCATTGTAACAACTCCCTTTCTCGGGGATATGGATATACCATCCACCAGCATTACTCGCATGCTATTTATAGCCATATTCGCCCATCCACGCCGTACATTTACATGTGTACTTTTCCTTCCACTGCATAGCACCATACACACCACCATAATATCATTCCAGTTATATTCCCATTTTACTACATTTCACTCCAGCCATCATCATACTGTGACCAAACTCTCGACTACTTTCCCCCTCTGATTTTCTATGTGCATGTCTATGTACATATTATGGAGAAACAGAAAGAAGAGTAGAGTCTTGTGGAGTGACGTCATGGATAGTTGGCACTCTGCCAACCGGACATCTCGGCGCCCCAGGATCCCAAAATATCCAATATAAAGAAAAGATACCTCCACACATACATTGTACCCAACCTCTCCGAAGAAACGAGAACGAGAACGGGACAAGGTATACCATTTTATACTCCTAAAAAATCATCCTGCTGTTTTCAACCTCTCAATGAATCCGATCCGACGAGCAAAAAGTGTGTATGGTGGGGTGGTGTACGTACTGATGCAAGTTTGGCTGGATGATGACGACCATGCTTTCACTTTACAATTTTTTGCCACATTCACTTGGCCCATTACCAAAAGAAGAACGTGAGAACGATACACGCTGCCTGTGTCTTATGACGATCTGCGATGATATCATAATGTTATTGCTTCTTATATGGAGGCTTTTTCGTATGGAGTTTTTGTTCCCTGCGTGGGTGGATAAAGGGGGTGGCTACAAGGAGAGTCGTAACTTGTAACAAGAAAAAAACGGGCTACTATCACAGGTTCGTGCGAACACTCCTTAATACATGGGTATTAGTATTGGCTACATATATACAAACCTTGAGTTAAGTACAAAATAGATATAATTTTTCAGAGGAATCATTTCGGATCTTAATTTACTTATAATATCGATTATCGATGTTCTATACGTAAAGTAATCTAATCCTTGGTACTTGTATGGTAATTATCAAGGAAGTTGGTAGCTAATAAGTCCAGAACCAGATGTAACAAAGCTGTTTTAGTAGCTGCCGCTACCAAACATCGTTGTAATTATTAGTATTTCACATTATTAGTATTTATGTACTGCAGATGGTTGGCAAAACATTACAAAAAAGAACATGCTTTTGCAACAATTACTTAAGAATAGTTCAGGGATCCATAATACTAAAAAAGAAACAGTTCAAACAGTCAGTACGTTTAAAACCAAAACCACAAGTCATTACGCTAGTAAATAAACGTTTATGGCTTAGGAAAGGGCTCTATATTCAGCAAGTACATAAAACACAAAAAAATATTTATTAACAAAACTGTGAGGTTATATTCACACATTACGAATTGGTACTTCACATTTCTTGTATTCATTCATATACAGAGACTGAGATCGCTGACCAATTTTTGTCATGAACGAATTTATTTATTACTGGAGAACGTTATTGTGTCCTCCATTTTCTTCCAAGTGACAAACTGATAATACTATTATTTGTACGAAGAAGATTCTAAATGAGTACATGAAGACGTTTTTATGGAGTTAGTGAGTGGTAATGCTAGCAAAATGAATGCATTATATTCAACAAGATACGCCATCATGACGACTCCTTCTTGTGTACTAATAGAGGTATCCTTGTGACTACTAAAACCACTTTTCATTCTTTTACCCACACGACTCATCCTGTGCAGAAAAGCTAATAAGTCGCTTTAGTAATGAAAACGGACAAGGGAATTGGGAAAAATTAAAGTGAGCAGCAAAAGCCATCGTTTCGTATGCAAATCACGGAAAATGTCAGAAATGACTGCTTGGGAGAAAATGGAAATTTTGTGTGAGTTAATGATTACACATTGTCAACTCAATCGGATTTCAGAGGAAACTTTGAAAAGAGTGTACGCTCAGCTATTTACTCTCTTTTACCAGCACCCTTTTGCGACTGGAAAAACTTTCCGGAGCGGATGGGTCCTCTGTTTAAAAATACAACAAGCTTCCTTCCAGTTCCTTCGCAGGACAGCCCACTTGACCAGCATTTCAATGAGTGTATTATTAAGAATACTCGAATCACTACTCGACGTTTGTGTGTACGCAGTTTGGGTCCAGCACTACACTCCGCGAGTAGGTGGAATAAGCGAAGCAAAAGGAGATTATCCACTCGAGTGATGTACGTACTGCTCAAGGTGAGAGAAAGCACTTGTACACACAAAAACTTGAAGATTTTCCACCCGTATACGCCTCCTTCCTATGAATGAACCAAATGAACGGAATAAACTTGTGTCTGTAGCGTCGGTTCTGTGACTCTCCTTCTAAAAACATATTACTGTTTATATTGTATCCTATTATATATTATGGAGATTGGGCAGGGGGAAATGCGAGAAGGATGAGTGCATCGGACCGAGAGCCTGCTCCCTCCTTCTATCTGCATTTAAAGTCAAGAGTTAGTGATATTTATCATGCTTATTATTCCAACCAGTTGTAACTTGCCCACAGGAACACATTTCATAATATCTCAAATGAAAGGATTGCTCAGATAATCCTTCCATCCACCTTCCATCCTCCGTCATGGTAGAAGACTGAATTTCTTAGTACAGCTAAAGCCTTTCCTGTAGTTTCATTTCCGCGTAACGTATTTATAGAGAATATTGAATTTTTAGGCAAATGGACTCGTACTGATGGTAAGTGCGTCGATGCGAGGGACAAGCAAGACGCACAAGGCCGTAAGTGGAATGGAATAAATTATTTATGAAGAAATCTACAATTTTCTCTATTCAGAGGAAACCCTTGCCTAGAGATTTCGAGTTGGTGGGGGATGATGATTCTATCTATACGTACAAGCTTTTAGCTTGCATTTCGTGATAAGTCAACATTCTTATAGATACATTTTCAGAATGACGTAGTACGCGTGTGAACCTGCTATAAGAAAATATATCAATCAATTAGGACCAATCAAGCCACGTACGTACACGCGTATGACGTAGTACATCTTGCCATGGAGGAATGAATGGAAAGACCAAAAACATGTGATCTAATTCCAAAGACAGAAGTAAAAATTAAAACTTTGTCACTCCCCCCTCCGATAATTCTTCAGAGCGTCAGTCTTATAGAAAAAAGGCGCATATATATGATCAAGCAGTAACTGCAACTTGATCTCTCTTGATTTTGAGGTGTGGATGAGGTGCGGGCAAACCAGATTGGAAAGTACAAAATGTAAATGCATCTCAAATTCCATAAGTGACTCTAGCTTTGATGTTTAAAACCTTCAAACACTTTTTCGAGGCACACCCAACCCGTTTCTCTGGCATATCATGATCATCGGCTTCACGCCAACGCCACTGATCCTCGTTCCGGTACATTGAGATGAAGACGAGAACATGGGACGGTGATGGGAAGTTGACTACTGGTTTGATATACCATGGTAGGGTAGGTGAACACTGTCTGAGTAGCGGATCAAATGTAAGGGGTTACTACGAACCAAGAGCGTAATTGCCAATGTCATTACTACACTTTCCATTAACAGCTCACAACACAATACAAGGGGATCGACGTTGTAGTGATATACCTAATGATCATCATGACTGCCCCGAACATGAACATGTCACCCATCAAAAACGCCGACATTGAACCGAAGCAGCCGACACAAATTAAAATTGGATGACAAGGTGGTTAATGACAATGACACTGATCGTGTATACAAAGGGATGATGGTGCTATTAGTCTTGGGGCTCACTCTGTTTTTATCAGTTCCCAGTTCCCATGCTCCTTGAAAAATCAGGATCTTGCTAGATCACTCTGATCGTGACGGTTGCCAAACTCCCAGGCTTTTCCCCGGATAGCTTGTGTTTACCCAGTGGCTACACATCTAACAGCACGTGGACTACGGGTAGCATTACACTTTTGGAACCTGTTTTGGAAGTGGGGTTTCAAGGTTTTAAAAGAAACACTTCCTTTTCCCTTCATTGCAGAGGTGTCCGGGCTACTAGAAATTGTAACCAAATTTGTGGCCTTCAGAGCTGCAGGTAACCCGTAGCCTTGTAGCTCACAAATTAGTCTGTAGCCCGTAGCGCACGAATTAGACTGTGTCCACGTAGCCCGCACACCTCTCTGTTTGATTGTAAGCGATAGTTCAACCAGGGTGGGCTCAGCTTGTCATAAAAGCAACAAGTTCGCATATATGCAAAACTGCCACATACATCTTGTACTTGCTTCGCTCATTTCTCTAGTGAAACACAGCAAAAACTTCATATCGTACGAGACACCACGATACGCTACTGCCATACGACCACCAGAATCAATAGCAGAGTGTGGAGCGCTTGCTAATTATTTGAAAGGAATATCGTTGACGGTAGAACGGTTTGGGTGTCTACATCAATGTTAATATTTTCCTTCGGTTTGGATCCTGTAGCATCAGTTTCACTCTTGTATTTTTACTGAACTGTTTGTTTTTTGGGAAGGAACACGATCGAGTTTCTGTTCTAGTCAGAGCTCCGCCCCGCATGTTTTCACTTTCTAGCCACACTCTAATTAATCTGAATGCCAAGACTGGAGGATATGCTCATGGGAAAACGCACGTAGCCAGGAAAAAAGGGACAAAGAAGAACATTATTCTACTCCGCTCAGCCCAAGGAAGATTGTATTAACAAGTATACTTACATTAGTTATTAGCAGCAACAATCTTCCTTGCGCTCAGCCTCTTGCCTCACCTTCAACAAATCCGCCAGCGGAAATCGATTCAATGTATACCGTCTTAAATAATGTGATACAATTTACCAATCAGGTCAAGGAAAAGGCAATAATATTACACCATGTGTATATTAGCACATGTTAGTTAGTACGCACAGCAAACCCAAAAGCACAAAAAAAACTGGTGTTGTGAGATGTTACCACTGACCGCACCGGGTAGAGTGGAACACGAGGTAAAGATATGCTATGTGTTTTCAACAGCAGAAACCCATTTGTCACATGGAGAAAGGCTAAAAAGCTCAATCAATCTCAAGACCGTCGAGGGGTCAAGACAGATGGACAAAATGGGGAAAATGTTTTTTTTTCAACCTGTAGACGGGTAGGGTGACTCTTCTGACTCACAAGTCAGCATGCACTCACTCACCATTCTCATTTGTCATCATTTGCTGTTGCACATATGCTCACTTGCTCACAGTAGCTTCTTTCGTGGACTAGGATAAGTATGTACGATAAGACCTTATAAAATTCCACTTCACCTCTGTTTGTTCTATTACTCGTCCAAACCCACACAGAAATATTATAACAATGAAATACCCGAGAGAGTTCCCTCTTTACAGTACCCAGTTTCTTTTTTCCCATTCTCCTCAAAAAAAAGATTAGCAATTTGCTTCCCTCAAAACCAAAAGAAATCTGGCAACTACATTGCTCTTATAGTTAGTGGGTCACATTGGCGAAAACCACATTCACACCAACCACAACCACAATATGGAGTTTTTCGTAAGAACACGGTACTCCACATTGGTGATTCATATTTTGCATTTTTGAACATGAACATCAAACACGTATTGATTTAATTGGGAATTTTTGTTGTCTTTTCATTTTTTGTACGTTACTTACACATTAGCTAGGCATGGTTAAAATCTTGGTTAAAACATTATGGAAATTACGTAGCTGAACCCCATACTATTATAGACGCCATTCAAGACGCCACTATATATGCCCAAATAGACTCCGTATAAGACGCCCATATCGGGGTTCCCTCTATAAGTCCACTTTCGATTTATCTATGCAATAAAAAAATTCGCCATTTAAAACAACGCATTTGTAGCCCCGCCCCTATCCCGTGACCCGATTGGGGTCAAATTCAACCCAGGGCTTGCTTGGCCTCCAAGGAATGTCCACACCACGTTTGATGAAAATATCAGGATAGGATATCAAAGTTATGGTGTCTTAGACAGACAGAAAACAAACTAAAAGCATACGCTTTCTAATAAAGATGTAGCCACGCAATAAATGTGATTCGTTCGTGAAAGATCCCTCCACTCCAGCTAGTAATTTCAATTTAAAAAGGAGAAATGTAATTTAATGCCAACTACGGTATGGTATCGGTATATTGTGATTTAATTGCTGCTTTTAAGTAAATATTTTTGTTTGGTCGCTAATATGGTTGCTCTGTTCGTTTCGTCAGTAAGATTTTCAAGATATCAAATGTGGAAATGGCTACTTTCGCCAATTTGATTTTTGCCAGTGTGTCGATATTGTAAAGGGCAGAAGCAGTGAAGTGTATCTTCTGGTGTGGGAGAAAGTGTGAATATCTTATCGTTGTAATAAGCAGTCATCCTTGACATATTCATAGATCTAGGAACAATGCGACGAGACGAGGGGTAGTTTTCGGAAATTGGGCGATGTATATGAAACCGTTACCGGTCGTTTGCCCCCGCGGGTACAAAAGCCCCCCAGCAGTTAGTTGTTTTCACATTTCTAACCTCTCGTACCTAACTTAACATTAGTTAAAAGCACATCGAACACCTAACAATGTGTACATATCGTCAACAGTAATGCTGCATATACAAGCAGCATCCTTTTCGCCGTGCTCGCTGTGTTAACTCGTCATTCTTGCTGCGTGTAAAAATGCATATACATATACGTACACACACCGATATTCTACATTCTCTGGTTAAAATAAAAAAATACGTAGTTACGAGTACCAACTATGGTCAAGCATCAGATTATTATTATTATTAAATCTTTATTGCAGACACTACTACTTCCTAGTAATAAAAGATCGAAATAAAAAAAACTTTTTACCACAAAAATCATATTACCTACCGCTACCCTTACTCACGATTCATGGGAGCAGCCAGATTG
>JAANSN010005242.1:0-12865 GCA_036850665.1 Dicranocentrus wangi | reverse complement strand
CTGTACAGCCAAACGTCCATCTTCGTGGTGGAGTACTGCCTGCTCCGACTGTGGGAGTCGTGGGGGGTGAAGCCCGACTACGTCCTGGGGCACAGTTTGGGAGAATTCACGGCTGCCGTGGCGGCTGGCGTCCTAGACTTCCAGGAGGCTCTGCTCCTGGTCTCCGAGCGAAGTCGGCTGATTGATAACCTAACCCCGGGCAAAATGCTGGTGATCAAAGCAAACAGCGCAGAGGTTGAAAGAACCATTATGAAGTACAAATCACAAAATGGAGATGGTTTTTGGGTGGACATCGCAGCACTCAATTCCAATGAGCAAACGGTTCTTGCTGGAGACTCCGACTTGATTCAAGGCTTTGCCAAATTCTGCACCCAGTCTGGCCTCAAGAATATAATGCTGGCGTCAACTCACGCCTTCCACTCCCGCCACATGGATCCGATGCTGGAGGCATATGGCAGAGTAGCCAACACGATCCAATACGGCAACGACCGGCGGCGAAGCAGAGATGACTGGCCCCGCTATATCTCGGGAATGGAGGGCCGACTGATCCCCACCGAGCAAATTAATGCGGACTACTGGATTCGACACACGAGGGAAAAGGTGAGCTTCATGGCAGCCACGAGGGAAGCCGCTGTGGAGGGCGTCAGCGTATTTTTGGAGGTAGGACCTCATCCCATTCTTTCGGCCTTGACTGCCATGAATTTGGAAGACTCGTCCGCTGCCGCTGTCACTTGCCTTCCCTCTCTCCGGAGGAGTACAGATGACTGGTCGGTCCTGCTGGAGTCGCTGGCTCAGTTGTACCTGTCCGGCTGGGCGGGTTCTATTGATTGGAAAGGGTTTGACAGGGACTATCACTGGCGGCGTCGCGTCCCCCTTCCGTTCTATCCCTTCAACAGGAAGTCTGTTTGGCTGGACTTGCGCCCGGAACCGGGGCTCCTCCATCCCCTGGTGGGCCGACTCATTCCGAGCTCCACGAATCACTTTCTGTACGACAACGAGCTGCTCCTCAAGCAACTACCCTACCTGGGGGATCACGTGATCGGGAACACGATCGTATTTCCGGGGGCTGGCTTCCTGGAAATGTGCCTCGCCGCAGGGTACGCTTCCGTCCAGCGGCTCAAAAACGAGCTGACCATGCCTAGGCGGAGTATTCGGCTGTCGGGTCTGACAATAGCGACCCCACTCGCGGTCCATGAGTCCCGAGCGACCCTGCTCCAAACGGCAGTGCTACTGGATGAAGAACAACAACAGGAAGAGGGAGGGGGGTACACAGTCAAAGTGTCTCGGCTCCATTCGGAGCAAAGTGGGGAGGCCGAGTGGGTCACCCACGCAAGAGCAAAGTTTCACCCAACAATCAGCAGCTCCCTCCTCCTCCCTGTCGTCAGCAGTAATCACAACAACAAAATTGACATAGAATCTAAATCCAGCTGTTGGGCTCCCTTCTCCCTGGCCGACTTTTACTCCAGTCTTCCCCAAGTGGGACTCCGGTTTGGGCCCAGTTTCCAAAGCCTGGATAGCGGCTGGAAAAGTGAGGGGGAGGGAGTGCTACTCAAACTCAAAAAAATTCCTGCAGATCATCACGAACCCTACCACTACTTGATTCATCCGATCCTGGCGGACGCCATGTTGCAAGCTGTGATGCTCTGGACGTCGGGATCCGAGGAATCCGAGTCGAGGAAAAAGTTGCAAGTTCCAGTTTCCATTGGGGAGTTCATTTGGGTACAGAGTTCGAGGGCCGAGCAAGAGGCGACCAGTAGTAGGTACATACTGTGTCGGACCGAGCCGGATGGAACCGTGGCTTGTACCCTAGTAGATGGGGAGGGCTCACTTTTGGCCACCATGAGCTCCGTGGAGTTTCTGGAGACAAACGTGAAACTGGTGGAGGGGATGATCACACAGCAGTCAGTAGCCATGCCGAAAATTTGGGAGGAAATTTTCAAAAGCGGTGGTCCCGGTCCGCTCGCAGGTCGGCTCCCAATGGAAGACACTCGCTGGGAGCCAAGTGACACATTCTTGAACCTGAAGAAGAACTGCCCGGTTGTTAGCGAGGAGGAACGTGTGTTTTACGGGCGGCTATGCAATATGACGCGAAGCCTGGTTTTGGAGGCCTTGTATTCCTGCGGGTGGACTCCCCTCCAGCACCAACCCTTCTCCGTGGAACAGCTCCTCGAGAGCCTGAAAATATCAATATGCCATCGGGGCTACGTCCATTTCTTCCTTCGCTCCATGGCGGGTGTTGGACTGCTGGGATGGGAGGAGTCCACGAACACATTTCGGTTTCTTGCCAAGCCTCCCACTTCCCATGAAATTCGAGCGGAGCTGGTGGATCTGTTGACGAGACCGGAGGAGCTGTCTCGAACAGAATACAAGTTGACTGTCGACGTTGGGCAAAACCTAAAGGGGATACTTTTAGGGGACGTATCCCCTCTGCAGATCCTCTTTCCGGGTGACCCTAGCAAGCCGAGTGCAGCTCAGTTGTACGACCAGCTCATTGTCATGTTTGGTGGTGCAATCCATGTAGCAAATGAGCAGGTGCTGAGACCCATCCTTCACCAGGCGGCAGCGAACCATCAACCCCAACAAAGTGGTGGTGGTGGTGGAGTCATCGTGGAGGTAGCCAAGGGAGTGGTTCGGATTCTGGAGGTGGGGGCTGGCACTGGTGCATACTCCAGACAGATGCTGGCGTTCCTGGCGACACTACCTCACCCGATTGAATATTACTACACGGACGTGTCCCCCTCCTTTTTCGGAGCTGCAAAGGAGGAGTTCGAGGGGAAATATTATGGCACTTTGGGCTTGGTTTTCAAAACGTTGGACATGGAGGAGGACCCACTGGAACAGGGTTTTAGCCCCGGTTACTTTGACCTCCTCCTGGCCTGCGAGGCGCTCCACGTGACAAGCAATATTAAGGCAACCTTGTGCCGGCTACGTCCCCTCCTCAAACCCGGAGGCGTGATTCAAATTGTAGAAACCATTGTCCAAGACCCAAGGATTACATTCAGCTTCGGCCTGCTGGAAGGCTACTGGAAGTTCCAAGACCTGGACTTTCGACGGGATCACATCACTCTCAGTCCTGCCATGTGGGAGGAGGCTCTGCTCTCTGCGAGTTTTGAGAAGGTGGAACTAATTCCGGGATACCAAGGCGTGCATGGGGTGATTGTCGCCTTTGCGAGTAAGGAGGAAAGGAGGAGCATGTTGAGCGAGTTGGGACCTCCTCGGAACGCCTGGCTACTGTTCGACGATGGCAGCCCCCTCTCCCAACGTCTGGCGGAGAAGCTAGCCTCTCTCAACCGGCAAGTGGTTCTACTCCCGAGGTCTCCGAAGGGTTGTAAGGAAACCACCATGGAGGCGGAGTTTAAAGAGCTTCTCCAGTCCCTGCTACTTCCATTGGCAACAGGTTCCAACAAGGCAGTCAAACTGGAAGGCGTTTTATACTTGTGGGGCATGTGCGGCGCCGGTGGGGAACAGGACCAGTCTCAAATTTCCCTCCCGCTGGTCACCCTCTCCCAAGTTCTGAGCGGAGCAGAGATACGAACCAGAGTGGTCGTGGTCACAAAGGGAATACGAGACGTGGACGGGAGCCCCTTGGAGTTACCCTTTCCCGGCACCCTAATCGGTCTCTCAAGGGCTATCAGCACAGAGCACAGAACCCTCCACATTAAACGCTTGGACGCATCTCCCGTGGACAATAGTTTGACCTGCCAGGTGGAGGAAATATTAGGCAACTTGTGGAAGGAGGATCGGAGCCACCCCGAAATCGCCTTCAGGGAAGGGCTCCAATTCCTCCCAAAGTTTGTTCCCTGCAATCTGAACAGCAAGGATTACTGCCCCTTGCCCCACGGAACCAACCGGTTTCAGCTCGTGCTTCCGGCAAGCAAGCAGCTCTCCGACTTGGAGTTTGCCTTTCTCGAGCACACCCAGCTCGAGGAGGACGAGCTGGAGATCGAAGTGAAAGCGACGGCACTTAATTTTCGGGATGTTTTCGCGGTTCTGAAACCCACGCCCGAGTTTGAGAGGATAAATGCGGTGGGGCTGGATGTTGCGGGGATGGTGTCCAAGGTGGGGGCCCGCGTTACGAACTACAAAGTGGGCGACCGCGTGATAGGCATGCAGAACGAGCTCAATTTGGCGCTTCCTAGTCACGTCAAATTGCGGGAGACGCTGGCCATCCCTCTTCCCCATCAACTGACATTCGTTGAAGGAGCCACCATTCCAGCGGTGTTTGCCACGGCGCACTACTGCCTCCTCACAGTGGCGAAAATGAAGGGTGGAGAAAGGTTACTGGTTCACACGGCGTCCGGTGGCGTAGGTCTTGCCGCCATTCAGCTGGCACGGCGGGTCGGGGCTGAGGTGATTGCTACTGCAGGAAGCCCGAGGAAAAGGAGGTTCCTCCGGGAACTGGGAATCATGCATATCTTCAACTCCAGGTCTACCGAATTTGGAGCTAAAGTTCGTGAGGCGGTCGGAGGGGGAGGGGTTGATATTGTTCTGAATTCCCTGACGGGTCCTGGGTTCAAGGAGGAATCCCTGCGGGTGCTTAAGCATGGCGGGAGATTTGTGGAAATGAGCAAGCTGAACGTGTGGAGCGTGGAGGAGGTGGCCGTCCTCCGACCGGATGTGTCCTACTCCATCGCGGACGTCAGCTCGTTGGACGACGAGACCTTGACTGAACTTAGCAGCACCGTCAAGGGCTCCCTCCAACAGGGTCTGGTCCACCCCATTTCGTACGAGAGGTTTGACGCGCTCAACATCCGCGGAGCGTTGACTCACATGCAAAAGGCGAAGCACATTGGCAAAATCGTTACGGTCATGCCAGAGCTGGGGCCCGAGGGAAAGAATTACCAGGCGAGGACACCCTTGTTCCATGAAAACACCACCTATTTAGTGACAGGGGGACTGGGTGGGATTGGCTTGGAGGTGGTGAAGTGGATTCTGCGGAGCGGAGGGAAGCACGTCGTGATTGCAAGTCGAAATTCACCGAGCCCCGCCATCGCAGCACAGATCCAGCTCTGGAATAACAAGGAGGGCAAGCATGTGGTGGCGGTAGCAGTCGACGTGGGTAACTGGGAGGGATGCCAGCAGCTTCTTACTGATATCAAGGAGGACCCCACTTTCCCCCCGCTGAGAGGCGTCATGCATGCCGCTGGAGTACTAGCGGATGCCTCCCTCCACAACCTAAGCTGGGAAAAATTTAGGACAACCTTCAATCCGAAAGTAGACGGCTCTTGGAACCTGCATCAGATGACGAAAGGGATGTTGCTCGAACACTTTGTTCTCTTTTCCTCCATCACCGCCACCTTTGGTGCCCCTGGACAGGCCAACCACAGCGCCAGCAACAGTTTCCAGGACACCCTAGCCCGTTACAGACATTCCATTGGACTCCCTGCCACCTCAGTTAATTGGGGAAACTGGGGGGAGGTCGGAGTTGCGACGGATATTGATTTCCCAGGTGTCACCCCAATTTCCACTGCACAGGGAATACTCGCTCTGGAAACGCTGCTGAGGTCACCGGCCAAGGTCAATGTGGGAGTGGCGAATATCGACTCCTTTGCCCTCCTTTCAAAATTATTTACTAATATCAAGGACTTTGTAGACGACAGGAGTTTGCTTGGAGACTCAGCCGCAACAACGACGACGATCATCGTCAACGGTAGCGAATTTTGGGCTCGGATGGACGCCACGACGGAAGCAGAGGCTAAACTGGCCCTCTTTCTTGACTTGGTTAAAACGACCCTAAGAATTGTGTTACGGGCGGAGCCGGAGGAGCTCATTGATGACGACGCCGACTTTGGCTCCCTGGGTGTGGACAGTCTAATGATGCTCGAGGTGAAGAACGGGATTCAAAACATACTTGAAGGAAGGGTGACGCTGACAATGGGCCACGTGCAAGGTTGCAACACCTCCGCACTGCTAGCGAAGCGCCTGCTCTCCCTTTTCCAAAACGTCCAGGAGAACCTCGAGTGTTTGCCAACACTCGAGGAACTTAAAGTGCTCGTGAGGGAGGACTCCCAACTACCAGCGCATATTCGGGGTGACCTCCACCCCGCCGCTGCAGTTTCTGTTCCTTGGCAGTCGTCTAGGGTGCAATCCGTACTCTTAACCGGTGTCACTGGCACCCTCGGCCCATTCCTACTTTACGAGTTGGCCCGGCGGCCCGGGCTCCAAACTGTACACTGTCTCATTCGAGGGGCGGCGGCGGGCAAATTAAGTCCGACGGAGCGGCTGGTCGCTGCCCTAGAAAAGTCGGGACTGACCGGCCTGATAGATCTGTCAAAAGTGAACTGCATCCAAGGGGATATATCGGAACCCAACTTTGGGCTCACTCAAACTAACTACGACGCACTGGCGACTGCTGTTGATACCGTGATCCATAGTGGCGTCAAAGTGGACTACAACGCGACCTACTGGCGCTCTCCACCCTCGGATAAATCCGCTGTTCGGACCATAAACGTTGGGGGAACGTTACGCGTACTGGAATTTTGCACCAGCCAAAGGCTAAAGCAGCTCTGTTTTATATCCACCATGCTCGTGTATGGTAAGCTGGGAGAGGATGGATGTTTGTCGGAAGGATGGCAGGAGTTGGACGCCTTCGACGCCACCACCATCAATACTGGCTACCCCATTTCAAAACACGTTTGCGAACAACTTGTGCGGCAAGCTGTGGAGGAGCGGGGACTCCCCGTCAAGACGGTTCGACTGCCGCTGGTGGGCGGCCACAGTCTCACGGGAAGGGTGGAACCCAATCATTTCCTCCTCAGGTTTTTGGCTGAAATGAAACTCGGGTGTATGCCCGATCTCTCCTTCCCGCTGCCCTACATCCCGGTTGACCGCTGTGCGGACCTGTTACTCCAAATATTTTTTCACGACAAGTCCTCCTGCGACGTTTACAACTTGATTCCAAAGGTGCCCGTCTGGGAGCAGGAGTTTGTGTCCGTTGCAAAACTCGAGTTTGGTATTGACATCGCGTTGGTAGGTTATCAGGAGTTTATCGACAAGGTTTTGGCGGAGGATGAGTCCTCCCCGTTGGCTCCATTCAAAAGTGTGTATGCCCAGGACTTTGCCACAAACCCGGACTCTCCTTTTGTTAAAATTATGAGAGGCTTTGCGGTACACAGTGACCATTTCTATGCAAACGGGAAAACAGTTGAGATTCTTCCGGATCTGGAGGCCCAGCTGGAACCATCCCCAGTCTGCTGGGGAAGGGATCTGCGATATTTGAGAGATTCTGGGCTATTCGAAAAGTTTGGTATTCTGTATAAATAGCTAGAGGTATTTTATTAACACATTTTACAGCTGAATCATTCGGTATAGTATAATATAGAGTACATTCGTTTTGAAACGAAATTTTGATTCTAGAAAAGTTTCGAAGGCTAGGCGGCTCAGTTCATTTAGTCGCATTTTTAGTCCACGCAAAATCATAATTGCTTCAACTTGACTTGTCACCTATTGTTGTAACATTATTGGGTGAAACATTATTACCGCAAAAAAATACAAAATATTATATGACATGGAGTTTAGTTTAGGTAAGTAAGTCACTAAAATTTGCAAGTAATAAAATAAATTCCAGAGATGGGATGTATTTTATCACCTCCCCTGCGTACACCAGTGGGGATTTGATACATTCTGGCAGGTCAATAAATAAAAGGAAAGCCATTTATACATCTTAATTCTCATGGAACAGACAGGCAGGGTGTTCTACGAAAAACTGAGCTCGAGAAATAAAATTCAATAATACTACACCCCACATTTCAAACTGTCAAACTTGTTCCTTTAGAACAAATCACAAAATCGTCAAAATCCAAAATTTGCGATATTTTTCGAGTATTTATATTTTGGAACCCAATGCCCACACCGTAACTCTCAGCCAGTACTTACTTTTGTGTACTACTACATAATATACTACCTATGAACAGTTCTGTAGAGCATTATGAAATTGCGCATCCAACAAGAGTTTCAGAGTTGCGAAATTGATAGAAAATCATACTTGCCAGTAAACTCAAATATTCTTATTACACGTCTTTTTATGCCACGACGAACTGATTATGAGTCATCAAAATTTATTCCCCTGATCAACCAATCCAATGTCAACACAGTCTTTTTATGAAGCATTATTATCTTGCATCTTGTCTTATTTCTTTCACTCATTTAGTCGGCGAAGCGGAACTAATTAACCTTTTAGTAGTTTTGCTACGTCAAGCTATCTGGCTGGATGTAAGAAATTATTGTGAAATCCCCTGCTTAAAAATATTCATGTACAGAGTTTAACAAGAACACAAGTTTTTTCTAATGCTTGCTTGGTGCTATGGGATTTTTTCCCATCATCATTCACACTCATCATATTATATTATACTAACCGTCGGAAGTCGTCACTTTTATAATAATAAATCATGGGGCATATTATGTGGGTTGTAGTCTGCAGGGGTGCCAAGTAATTACCTACTCAAATATTTTTTAGCAAATAGGAGTCTCCAGAGATATTAACAAGCATTAATTCCTTATTTCGCAACTGCATGTTCATAATTTTGATCTTACTACATTAAGCAGAGTATAATGTTGGACAGCAGGATTGATGCATTTTTTGTTCAGCAAACAGCCTTTTTGCAGATTAAAGACATTTTCCTCAGCACAACACAGACCCAAATGCCAAATTGATATGATATTATTTTCTCACTCGGCTCCTTGAGAGGCAGGTACAGCTATTAAGCCTTTTGATATTTTAAACGATTATGCATGCTCGTAATGGCTCAGCGACCAGCGTCTTGTCACGGCACGGCAGTCATTAGTTAGAGGGAATTTGTTGCTCGCATAGAAAAGACTAAATGGAATTAATTAATGTAATAAGTTGCTACGCCAAGTCACCACTTACCAAAAGTCAAGTCAACTCTCCAGCCTTGAAGATTATTTACCACTCAAAACTCCCATTTGGAAATTTATGCTCAAAGCCTCCAAATTCCATATTCTCATTGACTTGTGTCAAAAATGCGGAGTTTAAGCATACTTTCAAAGCCCACATTTTAGTCTGTGGAAATGATTTTCATCTCATTTCATTTTCATACCCATAAACTTACTGTTCGATGCTAGGTAGGGTAGGACATAAGCCCTTTAGATAATCAAAAATAAAAAATCAGAAATATTATGAATCTCACATCAGTATTTGCGGAATCAATCCTTGTCAGGATAGCCATTCGGAATCAGCAATTATACCAATGAAATGCATATATTTGTCAATAGGTGTACATCAGAATATAAGGAAGTCGTGCACCCTATGTAGTTCAGCTTATGCTGTTTTGCGATAAAATGAGATACCTGGTTCAAATGAAACTTAAGATTAGGAAACAAACCCTTCTGTGTGATAGGTTTTATCCCTTGTTCAACGAATCACTCAATACACGAAGTTTTTCAGGTTTAGCTGTGAACTTGAACCTGCGTACTAATATCCATATTTTGTAGCTAGAGCATAAAATTCCGCATCCTTATTAGGTACTCATAGTGTCGGAGTTATGAAACACCAGCACGACACAAGTCTTTCTCACAGTCACGCTTCGTATTCCATTTCCAAAACTCGTATGAACGTCAAAAGTAATTATGAAATTTGTTTAATATTGTGGAAAAATATGAAATGAAATGAGGTTCGTTCGGTTTGGGTTACAATATATACAGGGATTAGCCAACAAGGACTATTGGAATTATTCCCATAACTCAAACGCATATAAACTTACCGTGCGTGATGCTGACTGTACAATAAATAAAACTTTCCAGTAAAGTTGTACTGTAGCTAATAGGGATTTCCCAACTGGCTAATAAGTTATAATAGTACCCTAAAAGGATCCCTTTCTTGAAAGGAAATCCGTCTTTTGTACAGCATGTTTTTCCTCTCACAGTGACATTTGGTGACATAGTAAAAATGTAAAAAAAAATGAACAATGAAGTATTCCTTAGTGAGTGTACATTAGAATAAGCAAAACGTACACGCTAGTTCAGTTCAGCTTATTATGCTGTTTAACTATGAAATGAAACTTACGATTAGGAAACATATTCCTGCGTGACAGGTTTTATTTATTTATTCCATATCGTTCACTCATCAGCGCACGCCTGGCTAATCAATCAAATACCAAATGAGATTAATATAAATTCCCTTTTTATGTAATTTGTTGTTTTTTCATTTTTGTCATTGTCAATTCTCATTATGCCTCATGAACATTTTGCCAAACTCATTGATCCACAATTAATTGGAGTAAAAAATAAGATACCTACCCACAATACTACAGCCCGCATGTCAAACTATTTCGTTTTTAGGAGAAATCGTATAATCCAAAATTTGCGACGTTTTGACTTTTTTTGCATATTTAATGCACCAATACTCACTACTTGAGGTAGAAGAAGCTGTACATTTCGGAGAGTATTAAATCGCACATTTAATCAGGGTTTTACAGAATTCTGAATCGCCCGTGGTATAATGATTTATGCCTGGAATCAATCCCAGTCAAGAGAATCTTTATGAGTCATTATTATCCTGTCTGATTACCTTCACTCGTCATATTATAGGCAAAGCGGACATCTAATTAACTGAGCAGATGCTCCGTCAACAAGCTACCTGGAGGTAAGCAAGAAATAATTTCGTCACCCCTTTAATATTGTGGAAGAATGTAAAATAATGAAATATGACGTTGGGTTGAATCATCTGCAGTGGGAATTATTCCCATAACTTATCATACGCATAGACCTACTGCCCCTGATGATGCACGGTTGTACGTACAATAAATTATGCAAAATGTTGCTTCTAGTCAAAAGAGTAAGAAGGTGGAAGGTACATAATTAATTACGCAACTTAACCAATCGTAAGTTTTTTGAGCATGTCAGAATTTCCTGATCTTAACCCATATTTAGTATTACCCAAACCCTCGTAATCATCTATGTTGTTCAACGGGGAGTAGTGTTGTTGCAAATGATATTTTTAATGAGCAGTCTTTCTGATTTCTGAGAAAGGAATATCCGTATCAAAAATAAATGTTGAAGAAAAAACAGGTTCCAGAATTACAAAATAATACCAGACTAACGAGCTCGTTTAATTGGCATTACATTATTACAGGTAGTTTTTATTTTTTTATTTTTTATTCTCAGGCTGTCAAAATGAGCATCTTCGTAAGAGTGGTCATTAAAGGTGAAAACAATTTGTTCCTCTCGAATAAATCCAGTCGAGCTGGAATTAATTACCATACAATACAATTATTGCTACGCTACGCCAAGCTAAGCTACAAGTAAGAAGGAATAATTGCAAACTATTTGTTTCGTCAGTGTTATGCAATTTTATTCTATTACGCAGGTGGTGGTGGTGGTGTGGGTGGGTTGCAGTCAGTTATGTTGTCGGTGGGATATGAATTTAATTACCAACAATATATACTTTTTAAACAGGTCGAAACATTTTGATTCACCTTCCTTATTACAAAACGGCACACCAAACACCAAATAAGTATTATTCATAATCACACATTCATATGATTTTTTTTACTTGTTTTATAATGACTCGCCTTTGGCAGAGGAATATCCGAACAGAAAAAATAATTGAAGCTGAAAGAAACAGAATAATAATAATATTCATGCGAAATTCATTTGCGTCAGTGTTATGCACGTTTAGGTACTCTTTAATAATGACCGTGTTTTTGAGATAATTGAAATTTGAAATGTATGAGAATATATTTTACACAACAAGTTACATATTTACTTTCAACCCTTCTTTCAAATGTCACGCGAGCAGGATTTCGGTGACCCAGATTTCCCGGAATTGGATCACCTTAAAATCCCGGAAATTTGACAAAAATTTCGAAAAAGTTTCGAAAAATTTCAAAAAATTTCGAAGTTTCGAAAAATTTAGAAAAAATTTCAAAAATTTCGAAAAAAAGTACGAAAATGCTCGAAAAATGTTCATAAAGGTTCGAAAAAAGTTCGAAAATTTAAAATTTCCTATTAAAAATCCCGGAAATGGTATTTTAAAGGCCTTAAATTCCCGGGAGCGGCGCTCGCGTGCTCGTAAAGAAATTCCACCCCCGCTTTCAACTTTACAAAAAAGCCAGATATTTCTAGACATCATACTTTATCATCACTCCGACCGAGGTTACAGTTTATCCATGGTAAAAGTTTTCCAAATCTCCGGGATTCACTCAAACAACAACAGTGAAAGATATTCCCTCCTGGAAGTGGGGAATTTGGAGGGAGGAGGAGGGGAACACAAAAGACAAACGGAAACGGACAGAGAGATCCTCCTCCTCCTCCTCATCCATGATGACAATAACGGCAGCAGTTGCCCAGGAATCAATCACCAATTTTAATTTTAAACCCAGGAACTCGTCAAAAAAGTGCCCAAAAAATGCTATGCATAATATTATATGCAGCTCATCAAAATCCCTATCAAATCAGCATTTTCTCTCTCTCTCTCTCACACACACAGCTCCTCACAGAGATTCTCTTCTTCCTCTTCTCACATGACATGCATGGCTATGAATAGGAGGGAAATTCAATGAAACTAGATGTAGTCCAACCAAACAACTCCTCCAAATTCCTCCAATCCATCCAACAAAACAACACATTATTAAAACACATTATTTATTTTTTGACAGTTCATTCATTCATGCTGGTGATGTGGTGATTTTATTTGCTATATAGACTACTATGGGTTGGCTTGATTATTACTCAAATTAAATTTATGATTAATTTACAAAGAAAATACTGGAGGATCATTGTTACTGTAACCCAACATTTCCCAGAATTAGTTTCTTTTTTTTTCACCGGGTTTAACCCCTCGTAAACCTTTTACAAAAAGTTCTTTTATACGGGTCTAACCCGTCACCAATAGCAGTCATTCCCCTCA
>JAANSN010005241.1:0-12865 GCA_036850665.1 Dicranocentrus wangi | reverse complement strand
TCCTATGTTCATATACATATTTTCATTTGATTCCTTTCTCGATAAATCTCCTACTCATTCTTGTCAGTGGGAAAACAAAGGAGTTCCTCTTCAGCCCCAACGAGTCAGCGGGTGACGTTGCACAACATGCCATTCCAACCAAAATAACTTGCCATAACCAAAGTCGACGTTTCGGAACACGCCTCCCCCTCACACATTTTGGCAAAGAATGTTTTGAAAAAATCCACGGAGAAAAAATAACTTGGTTTTAGATACATTTGACACGCTCCTTCACCGTGTGTAATTTTCTACAACTTGAATTGCAGCCACTTGTAAAAATTCGCCGTATTGTTTCCACTTGTCATACACGCACCTACACTATTTATTGGCTCCAAAGCATGATCACCTCAGTTCCAGTTGGATACATTAGCTTTGCGTCGGGATACCAGAGTCTTGAATATTCCATTTTTGTGGATCCCAAAGGGACCTCCAGAGGCACGAGCTTGGTACAAATATTTGACCCATTCACGACATCCGATTGGTTGGTACTGTTGGTCACATTTATTTCCATATTGTGTACTCTCCACGGGACTGGATTTGGGATGAGGGAGTCGTGATTCTGGGCCCTTACTGTTGTTTTGGAAAAGGGGGAACCGGGATCTCGTCATGAGAATTGGGCCAACTGGCACATCCTCATGAGCTGGCTATTTGCAACAATTCTAATGCAAGCCATTAGTTTATTGTAGTGCAAGGTATACGTCAGACATTCTTCAATCGCCCATCCCCATCACCCACTGGACCATGAAATAGAATTGGACAAGACATACATTTAATAACTTAACCTATAATATTTAACTTGTTTTTGTTATTTTAACGAGTAGCTTATATTACAAACAAAATATACTTGTTTCGAGTAGTGGATTAACAAATAATGACATTTGATTATTATATGCTCTTTAGTTTCTTAGTTTTGATACACATTGAAGTAAGGCCACAGCAAAGTCATACCTATCCTATTCTGACTTTCACTTTCACCATTACCTTTCTTTGTAAAATATCTAATACTTGTATACAATACAAAATAATGGATAACAAAGCCGTCTACGCATTATTTTTTTAAAACTTTTAATTAGATTAGCACAAAATCAGCTTATCAAAAATAGCTTCTCGGAGACAAATGAAAATGAAAGTTTCGCAAGATTTTATGGGGAATTTCTGGACATTTTCTCAAACTGCTCACTGCACACTGTACCTTTCAAGCGATCCCTTGTCATATCAGGAATTATGAATTATATGCTAGTGTAATGTCCAGGTGCGCGGAGAAAGGAAATTTCAAGATTTGTAAACAATTTTCCGCTTGATTTTCAGTTATCACAGATTTCACCACGTGGGCTGACTGCGGGTTCCATCGGTCGAATTTTTCGAGGATGGTTTGCGATTCTACTATACTGTCATACTCCGATTTACGGTTTTCTTCATCGACCAAACACCCACGACGTGGACTGCTTGTTATCAGGGTTAGATTAGGTACACTATAGGTCGAATAGCCCAACACACAACATGCGTGAGCAACTACACATACATGAATTTCCATAGCGATGATGATGAATGATGCATTTACGTATTCCGTTTTTGGCAAATCTCGTAAAGCATATATACTCGTATTTCTTTCTCTACATTTATGTCCTGTAATTGTAATGCGCGAGTTTATACTATTTCTTTATTACATATATGCTGTTTGAGTTATTTCAGATATTTTAGTTAGTTTTCCATGCAAAGTACTTTCGTCGTATTCAGATCTAAATCGTTTGTAAAGTCGATGGTGCATGACGAGTGAAGACCTAAACATATGAACCCTCTCAGCTTTCATGGATTTCAGCCTTGGGTTGATTTGAGTGTGTTGGATTTGTTCGAATAATACGGTTGCTGGGATGTACCACACGTGCGTACCTCGTAAATAAAAGGACATGATATGAATCTTGAAATTTTAAAATATTCCCTTTGATTGTAAGCTACGGCAGTGGCTAACCGTGAGGTGGCCCGGCCTGGTCGCAAAGCGGATTGGCCCGGCCTTTTCAGTTAAATACTAGACTTCAAGCGGAGATAATAATGTCTTGACGGAAGTTAAAATTCAAATTCATATTTTTATTGTTAATAATGATAATAATGATAATTACAAAATTGCTAGTGGTTACAAATAACTCTTAGTTGTGTATAAGGTAATTGGGTAATTGTATTTTTAAATGCATACTCGGCGACATTTTTTAGCAACAAACTGGTCGATAATTTCATCATAATCAACTTTCTTTGCCGCCTCCCGCTCAATCGAAATTATGGCCAGGCCACTTAAGCGTTCCTGTCCCATGCTGGACCGAAGGTAATTTTTAATTAGTTTCAGCTTCGAAAATGCTCGTTCGTTTGAGGCCACAGAGACAGGCAACGTGAGAAAAATTCTTAACGCTGTTGCACAGTTTAAGTACGAAGTTTCTAATCCATTTTTGTAGAGGATATTTAGAACTTCGATTGGAGTTAACTTTTCGAAATGACTTTTATCTTCCAAAAATTCGTTCACAGTCAGTGAAAACGACAACATTTCTTTGACAAATGTAGCAGGGTCCAAATCGTTTTTATATTTTGAGGAAAGTTCCAGAACACGTTTCTGCTTTTCCTCGATATTCAACGACAATCCATTGCCCCATAGAAATCCAAAGTTGACCACGGATTGGCGAATCTGATGAAACCGATCAGACATTTCTTTTATCAAAATTCCAACTAATTTGTCAAAAAAATCATGCTTGAAACGGTCCAAGCGGTGCATGTCCATTTCTCTGACCTCAGCAACTATCTTTGGATCGTCATATTTCGGGTTTACCCCACGGCCTCGTCTGTAATTGAATCCACTGTCCAACGAAATTCCGAATTTCTTGGCTTCCGACTCAGCCAAAGTCACGCACATTTCAAATCCCGAATTTTTAAAATCATTCAGCCATTGACATAAAACGCTCAACTTTTTTTCTGCTACGCTAACATCAATCATCTTTGACTGCAAACTTACATTGCAAACATTGATTTGAAAAAGTATTTGATTCCAAATAGATAGCCCCAGTAAAAACTTGAAATTCGAGATGTCCCTCATCCTACTCTCAGCAGCAGCAATGACATCTGATTTAAACGTGTCCGAGGTGGAAACTTCTGCTAGAGCTTCAATAATTTCGCCGTAATTGTCAAATAAAGCTCCAACTGCATCGGCTTTTGACGACCAACGTGTGGCACTTTGGGCTTTAAGAGTTTTCGTAACCTTGTGCAATAAAAATTCCCATCTTGCAGGAGAGGCAGCAAAAAACCCGTATAAGTTTTGAATTGTTCCAAGTAAAAGCTTTGCAGACAGGACTTTTTCAGCTGCGTTTACCCCGACAAGGTTCAAGCTATGAGCTGCACAGGGTACAAAAATTGCCTCGGGGTTACAGGAGTTAATCCTGGCTTGCACGCCCTTGTAAGCTCCTGCCATATTTGCGCCATTATCATATCCCTGTCCCCTGCAATTCTTCATTTCCAATTTGTCCTTTTCAATTTTTGCTAGAATCACTGCAGCTAAGTCTTCTCCTGTTTTAGCAGTTGATGAGATAAAGTCAAGAAAATTCTCCTGAATTTTGCAGCCAAGTTCGGAACATTCTACAGAACGAATTATCTGAGAGATTTGTTCCCTGTGTGAAACATCAGGGGTACTATCAAACATTATCGAAAAGTACTTTCTTTGTTGGATGTTGGAAATTATTTTCTTCTGAATGTGATTTCCACAAAGCAGAATAAACTCGTTTTGCGATTTTGGACTTAGGTAACTCACGCTATTCTTTCTTAATCGCTCCACATGTGTGCGAAGTGGTTCGTAGTACTTTGCTAGAAGCTTAATTAGATTTAGAAAAACTCCGCAATCAGCGTCATGAATGTCATGCTTGTGCCCTTGGAACGCAATATTGTTGTGAGCTAGGAACATAATTCCGTCCACAACCCCCCGTAACACGAGTCTCCATTCTGTGATATTTTGACTTGCTTGCATGTTAATTTTTGCTGCAAGGGAAAGTGGATTATTTAACAACGACAGGTAATGCTTCCAACTGATCATGCTTTCCCTGTGGCATTCACTCTTTTCGTGTCGTTTGATACCGCGAGTAGGATGGTGAAATTTCTTAAATCCGATGCTTCCATATTTCGACCATGAGGTTTTTTGCAGATGGACAGGAGCGTAAAAGCAGCATGGAAGACAATAAATAGAATCATTTATTTTGCTGATTCGCATCCAGTCTCGAGTAATTGTTTCTTGATTCGGCATTTTCCCTATATAGTGTCGTTTCCAAATTTTGTAAGCTGTTAAATGTTCATAGCTTTCTTCTGGCTCATACTTAGCGGTTGAAATGAGAATCTTGCTTCTTTGCAAATCCGACAATACTGGTATCCAAGTACTGGGATCTGTCAAAAGGAACTCATAATGTGTTGCCATGTTTCATGTTCATGAAAGAAAATAGATTTTGATTGAATACTCAGTGTTAGCAATAAAGTTCCATCCAAGAAACTTTACCTAAAACATCAATATCCCTCTGAATTTCCTCAACGACATTATCTCCCACATTCTCATTCTCAATTCCTTGGACATTTTCCATACTAATTTTAATGATGTCATTGCTATTGTTCAAGTTGGCTCCGCTGCTTCCGGCTTGATCGGTCGATGTTGGACTGGGGCTGCTCACGTTTGGTTGTGGTGAATTTGAAATAGAAGAGGTAGGAGGAGATGAATCTGAATCTACCAACCCTTCATCGGCAGTGGAAGTCGTTTCATTACTGTTCTACATGAGAAATTGAACATATTTACCAATTTATCTGTTTATCAGTTTATCTCATTCTATAGCTCACCAAAATAACCAAATGAATGAAATACATACTTCAATAATATATTTAATTGGCTTTTTGTGAAGCTTACAATTGTGGGGCCAGCTGCAGCAATTGGTTTAAAATATTTCAAAGCAGCCTTCTGAAGCTTTTTTGTTTCTTCCTCCTGTAGTTTCTGCCTCTTTAATTTCTGAGCACCGGATAGTTCTTTTGAAACACCAGAAACTGGTTTCTGTGTTTCATCCTTTCGTTTTCGAACCATTTTGCAAATTTAAAAGTTGACCATAGCGATATGCGTTAATATAATAATTACAATTGTTTTGTAAACTTTTGTAAACATTGAAATCAACACTAAAACATCAAGCTATATTTCATCATGCCACACCCAAGCATGAGCCAATATTTTGGAGGAATACAGTTTCCTGCCTACCTGCGTTTTTCAACGGGGTTATGAAAGACTTAGTTGTACACAAGATGCAGAACGGATTGCATTATACCAAGAAACAATGTCAGATATAAAGACCTGACCAGAGACTTGAACTCCTTACAAACAACAAATTTGGATTCAACACAACTAAAAATTCATATCCATTCTTCAAGGGCCTGACGGCCCGGCCCCCCAAGCCGGGCCTGACGGCCCGGCCTGGTCACTTTGCGACCCCTAGCGACCTCGTAGTTTAGCCCCTGAGCTACGGTATAGTCGTAGGTATACAAATCTCATCATACCTAATTGCTATGATCTTGGACGATAATCCATTATTTAATCACTTTATGAATGACTCAAATCAACGGTGCATGGTCTAACAATCAGAAATAATGTTCATGTTACAATTGTGATACATTTTATATACATTAATACATTATTTATTTATTGCCCTCTTGGAATGCAACGGAACTAACTATGAAGCATTTCCTCCAAAAACGCGAACAAAGTCAAATACGGGGCATGATGTCCAACTCCCAACTCGCCGTGAAGTGATTCATCTCGTACCCGCTAACATCTAGGACACATGAACTGAACGTGCATCTAATCTATCCGTTCTGTGAATATGCACCTATCCTATTATTACCTTTCCACAGTTAAGTTCCTTCCTACCACCGAGGAGACGAGAGAAATAGGTGACCAAAATCTCCAACAGATAATTTCCATTTTTGTCTCCAAAAATTTCCTTTACCTAATTGAGCTACGCTCGTGCTACGTATAAGGCGTAAGGAAAGTCGTCAAGGTTTTGTTTTAAGGAACATATCTTTATTATATCAAATCCATACATTTAATATTCCTTCACATAAAAAAAATCTGTTTTCCTCCGACTTCTCTTGTGGTAAGAGGATTGGGGTTGAGTGAACGCAGAAATGGGGAAAAAAATATTTCATATTTAGACAGATCTCGATATAGGTTGGGTTAAGGCAGGGATTAGGCTAGGTTGGAGCAACTTGAGAAAAAAATGTTGCTCGTCTCAAGATCAGTAATCGAACTATGCAATAATATTTTTTCACTATTATTAAAAAACCATTTTTTTGCGGCCGCTGTGGCTCGATTCAACCACTTTTGTTGTTGTTATCCATATATATTATTCCATATTATCCAATGCCCATATATACACACAAGACCAGAAAGAAGGGAGAAAGAAATATGCTTTTCGGGATCTAGGGTTTGTGGATACACTGGCATAAAATATAAGTATCATTATCATTATATAAATAAGTATTGCCCGTGAGCTCTTTCTTGTCCGACCGAATGATCCGATATATTTTGTCTTGTGTAATGTAAAAGTCCACTCAACTCACTTACTCCATATCCACACACAATGTCCTCCTTATCCACCACATCCATGGTCATCCCATCCTTGTGCATCTTTTATGGGAGAAGAAGAGGTGGTGGTGGTGATGGTGATGATGTGGTGTTTTGTGTTGTGTGAAGTGAGAAGTGAAGGATGAAAGAGAGAGACCTGCGATGCGATGCGTGGTGGATGGTTCTTTTAGGAGGATTTCTGCATGTATCATTATATCATCATCCACTCACACTGCTCATATAATCCATATTCGTGTTCGTATAGCATGCTTTTTTGCTGAAGGAGGATGGATGGATGCATCAATATTTCACTGTTATTGCATTTTACTCCTCCTCTCCTCTCCTCCTCCTCGCTCACAACACAGCTCTTTTTTTCTTCTTTTGAGTCCGTCAGTCACTCTCTCTCTCCGTCCGTCCGCGGCATGCATGGCCTACTGAGAACAAACTTGGGTTCTCTCCCGACAAAGACAAAACTTCAGGAGGATTCTTTTTTGTTGTTGTTTCTACTCAGGCTCTTTTTGAAGTAGTTATTTTTTAGTTGAAGTTAATTTCGCAATTGATCCCTTGTCGAAGAAAATAAGTTAGTTGACAGTGGAGGAGAGAACAGGGATTTTGGAGGGGGAATAATAATGGTACATTAGGTACTTACTTACCTTGCAACAGCATAGACTTCTTATATTACAGTAGTAGTAACACCGGTTGCTGGAGTTGACCATCATCTCATCATCATCATCTTCTTCTTCTTCCGTTCATTATTGACTAGAAGGTAAAAAAATATGTGGTGTCATTAGCTGAAAGTTGTCACGTTGACCACTGACTGACCACATCATTGCTCTTCTTAATTAAAAACGCGTCAGTTAATTGGGTTGTTGATGGTTGTCAGGTAGTTGAGTTGTTGTGTCAAAATGGTGACTTAACGATTGTTTCGTCATATTATGAGATGGCATAGGCAATCCCATCACCCATCTCAATCAACTTACCAGTTGCTTTTTCTTTTAAGGGCATTTTCAGTTCGTTGGTGATAAAAGATAATAGCAATATTATGAGTATAGACTACAGGGCAGGGGGGGAGTTGGGGAGTAGAAAGTTCAGAATCTTGCAAAACGTGAGCAAAAAATGTTTGATTCCCACTAACACTACTTAGTAGGATGCAGTGCATTACATCATTACACTACACAGTCATTTTTTATGGAATCATTATTATTATTTCTCGAGTCTAGACTTTTATATAATCTTTCCATTCCGAGGCTGCCGTGTGAGATGTCGTCAGTGAGACTTCTTTTACCAGGTTTTTGTTTGGTAAAAACAAAACGAACAAAGAGATTATACTACACTACACGCACAGCAGCAGAGACCTCCATCCAAAATGTCTCAACTTGTCCCAAAAAGTCATAGTCATCATAGGCACCAAAAAGTCAAGATCGTCGTTCCACTCACTCATCATCAGCCAGCTATCACATCATTCATCATCATCAAGTCAAATTGATCTGCTTTTTTTGTCATCTGCTTTGCTATATGCGTGGAGTTGGAGTTGGATGGAACCGGAGCGGAGTGCTGCTGAGGACCTTTCGCCAACCCACTACTTTTGCTAGTAGTGTAATTTGGTGGATAATTTTGTAAACTAGTTTTTTGTGTTTTTTTCATGCAAATTATTGTGATTGTGGTAGCAATGAATATATCTTATCTTGTCTCCTGATTTTGGCGTTTTTGATATCGGTTTTTTGATTTTTGAGCCTCTCACCACAACCAAGTCAACGGCAAATACTTACGTGGAGCGAACGCAGCTGGTGGATTTATTCCATATAATAGCTTCTTATTATATTATCCGGTTGGTTTTGAAAAAATATGTGCTTCATTATTCATTTCGTTTGATAATTTTTTTTGCACATTTTTTGGGGCTAATATTGGTGAAGGGTGCCAACCAGCTTGGTTATTTAATGGTATTATGATATGATTATGAGAATGATGTTATGCTATGTAATAAATAACCTCGTAATAATTTTTGTTTTCTGTTCCAGGATTACAGACTATAACCTTGTTGTTGTTTGTTAGCACTCGCTCGCACGATGTCGTCGTCCTCCAAGGCAGTTACCGTAAGCACCGTAGCTACTGTTGACCTAGGCCACACGGATATGGTCGTAAGTCTAACAAAAATTAGTGGAATATTCAATATTAGATAACTAGTATAATAATTCCCAGTATAAACCAAAAACCAAATCAGATTATGATTGTGGTAACGATTGTTGTAAAATTGTTATTATTATTAATTTACAGTTTGCTGCACAAATGGATTTCTTGGGAACCAAACTGGCCACGGGTTCATGTGATAAAACCGTCCGTGTCTTTGACGTGAACATTAACAATGGCTCACAGACATTTGTGGCGGAGTTGAAAGGTCATGAAGGGCCTGTAAGTTTTCGAAATTTTTAATCAACCGACGACAAGTTGGTTAGTTTTGCATTTATAAAAATTACTTTTTATTAATTTGTGCATAATATTATATTTTCTGTGTGTGCTTGCTTTTACACCAGGTTTACGAGGTAGCATGGGCTCACCCGCGTCATGGCACATTGCTCGCATCATGTTCCTACGATCGGAAGGTCATTATTTGGAAGGAAACCATTGAGGCTAAGCCGGATGGAAAGAATAAAATCGTCAAGTGGGATGCTTCATTCGTTTATGAAGGTCACGATTCCTCCGTCAATAGCGTGTGCTGGGCTCCTCCAGAATGGGGTCTTAGTGCTTGCTTGTGGTAGCTCTGATGGTAGTATCACCTTGCTGACATACGTCAATAATGAGCGTTGGGTGGCTAATAAGATTCCAAATGCTCATACCGTAAGTAATGCACCATCCATAATTATAAAATTAATAAACACTGCAAAGTTGTAGTAAGCATTTGAAATGATAAATAAAGTCTAACTAAATATTGTATTATTACTACCTATTTTGAAACCACAGTTGGGTTGCAACGCCGTATCTTGGGCTCCGGCTCCGGCTCTATCCCTGGACAAGACTAGCGAGGAGGTCCAAGCAATCAAACGATTTGCTTCGGGTGGTTGCGATAATTTGGTCAAAATCTGGAGGTTAGAAATAGAAAATATATTATGTATGTAGTTTTTGTTAATTATTGTTAGTGTATAACACGCTATATTATTCTGTCATATCATAAAATTGATGTTGTTTTCTCGCTTCATCAGAGAGGAAAATGAGCAATGGCAGGAAGAAGTGACGTTGGAAGGTCACTCTGATTGGGTGACCGATGTGGCATGGTCACCTACTAACAGGAAAATCGCCTCCTCATCCCGAGATCGGCGTGTGATTATATGGACAAATAAAGAAGGTGATGGAATTAGCTGGGCCCCTGAACCACTCCAGCAGGTCTTTGATGATGTTGTATGGCATGTTAGCTGGAACTTTGTTGGCGACGTTTTGGCAGTGTCTTGTGGTGACAATCAGGTTAGTCTATCTAGGTGACATCGCTCGCTCGATTTATGTATTTTACCTATTGGTTGACCTGTACACATCTGTAGTTGAGTAACACAATAATTATGCTTTATTTTATATATACATTTTTTTAGGTAAGCCTGTGGAAGGAACAGTTGCAAGTGTATTGCAGCGATTCTTCAAAATCTTGTATCCAAAATAAACAACGTACATTATAAGCTGTCAATTTTTTCTAACCCTTTCGCCAACCCACTACTTGCTAGTAGTGTAATTTGGTGGATAATTTTGTAAACTAGTTTGCCACTGTTTGTTATGTCAAATCATAATAAAAATTTAACAACATAAAATTTGTAAAAAATATTTAGTAGGTCAATTTGTGATTGTATTTAATTTTTAAATGGTCTCAGTGTTGTCTGTTGTATATTCAGACTTGCAAAATGCAAGCAAATTAATTACTGGTCAGTTTTTATTAAATTAAACAATTACGTTCAACTTTAGGATGTACAACACAAAGGCAATTATATTACACTTTTTAATTAACTATATGCAGGATATATAGCTTTGTAGGATAATTGATTTTCTCAAAAAATTATTTCAACTTGAAGCCATCCACTTTGGTGATTCAAAAAGGAGGAATTCACAGTTTTGACAAGCATAATTAAAATGTAGGAAAATGGAATACAAGTTTCCGTGAACATTTGATTGAGTATCGTCAATATCATCATCACATCATTGCGATGGCTATTTCCCAGTATTCCGAGTTTTCATTGGTATTGGCAGTCAGCAGATAAGGATTATTATACAATTTTGTGATGATTTATATAAGTCTGAAATGCCACCTGTCATTATCATCATCATCATCATCATTTCATCATCATAAGACTCATATTTTAAATGAAGGGTTGGAACCAGAATAAATCATGTATTCTATTTGATCTGCGCTCAATAGCTGTGTATGCACTTTGTAAGGAATGGCAAAACTCACAAGAATCCGATAAAAATAATAATAAGTAATTACAATTCCAGCTTGAAATATATTACAACCAAAATCCGTTGTTATTATTTACGCAAACTTGCAACAAGACGCAAGGCTGTTATTATTGCTTGGAAGAATCTGGGACTTGTTTGTTTGTATGATTTGAAGTTTATCCTTGTTTTAACTGTAGGGTACTTGCCGTTGACATTTATTTAAATCTATGTATACCTAGGTATTATGCATAATATCATGTAATGAAAGTACGTGTCAGCAGCACTCAGAGATTTTGTGTGCAGGTTCCTCAAAGAGGTTCACTCATTATAATGGCATGCTTTATCTTGACGGGACGGTTATATTTTTGTGCTTGTGACTAGCAGCAATGGCTACCACCGCCGTTAATAATAATCTTTACCAACTATTTAAGGTATGTAGGTATGCATAGAATGCGTGTACATTAGAACAATACGTACAAACTAATTGTTAACTGAGAACTTTTGAATGAAAAATTCGTAACTTTGGCAACTTTGCATGTTTATATACAATGTTTATGGACTGAGCCTGAAATATTAAATAAAGTTTGTTGTACTTTTGTTGATGATGATAATTGACTTGTTGTTCCTCCTGTAACATTTAAATAAGTCCAGTTCGAGTATGTGTTTGGTTAGACGCATAATATACTTTTACTTTTAGTCTAGATTGAAGTATGTAGTCAAGAAGTCGTTCATATACGCCAATACAGTCGTTTAAAAGCGGCTAAAATAATTTCGTACGCAGATAATCATATACTCGTATTATAGTGCATATCATGACATTTTGATTATGAAACCCACAACTACTGCACCTAGACGATGCCTCTAATAATCCGATCCTTATTGCTATTCTTATTCGTACATTATATTATGTCAAATAATTAAATCACTAGTAAATCTGAATATATTGCTAAAATGGTAGGTACGATGTATGCCATAATTGATCTAATACAGAAGGCAAAGACAAATTCTCAAATTCAGTTGGAAATACGACAGAAAATTACGATTTATATATTACTTACATATCTGTCTTCCATTTATTTACTTTCATATAAAATCTTATTTTTATTATCTATCGAAAAAGAAACGTACATACCTATTATATGTTTTCATCATCAGCATTTTTCTTCCAGCGACTCCTACAGTCTCCTTAACTTAAAGTCTTTTTTGTAATTTTATTTAAATTTGCTTTTTTCGTTAATTTAAATCTGTCTGAAGAATGTGTCCGGTCGCTGTTATCCAAGAGGCGAATAATAATGCTTAAAAATATTTTTATAGCTTAACTGTATTTCTATGCATGCTTATTATTATTATCCATATCATAGCTTCCATTACCTACTTCAGTATTGAGTTTCAGGTTGGATAAAGTGAATGATGATGATTTGGATGAGCAACCGGTGAACCTGCCCCAGAAATTCGTGGTGGAACCCTGCAGACCGGAATATCAACAAAGTGAGCAGGAGAATTAAGAAGAAGACTTTTTTGTTTTGACTGACAGACAGAGTGGGTATCTGTCTGTATTATTTTCAACCTGACGTGACGTGTTGTGTAACACAACTTGTGTTGATGTGGTCTATCTGTCCACGACCACTCGCATTTTTTTCAACTCCAAGACACCTCCATTCCACAACCCCTCAAAATCCAAGAGGACAATATTTTTAGTGACTTCACGAAGTGAATTCTTACTCTATCATCCTTTCAACAACAACAAATGAGAGGCGACGGGAGGGAGGGGGTTGGGATTGGATTAAGGGATCAGTC
>JAANSN010005240.1:0-12867 GCA_036850665.1 Dicranocentrus wangi | reverse complement strand
TTTACTAAAACATATTACCATAATATGCGAGGAGATGGTATTACTAAACATAAACAGCTATATGGGTAATCCCTTTGTCAAGCGCTCATAGTCCTAGACCAGCAGCTACTCACAGGCAAAAATTTCACTGAAAATATGCAAATAAAAACGTTTCTTGGTTGTTCCTGGTACCAACGACTGACTCAATAATCTAGCGTTGTAATCCTTCCCAGAACTATAAAATAAATCATTCAATTCCAGTTTCCAGTTTGCAGACCTGCATCTTTATGCAACGTCACGGATTAGTTACGTTGTTGCGTACCTTAAACTGCCCAGGCCACATCTTTGTGACCACCATCTCACCATCTAGTGTGGTTTCATCACAATTGCACACATCGAGTCGTGTAGAATATTATTAAAATCTAGCCCGAAGCAATTTATTTATTTAGGCAACAAGTCATGCCGGTCATGATGATGAATGAATGAAACGCAGCTTGCTGTTCACTACATGAGTTGACAATGGCATCTTTGTGAACTAAAAATCTGCCTCATATGCATTTCCGAAAATGTAATCCACTGTCAACGCTCATGTTTCTTATCACTCTACGATTTCATGTGGAGAAATGGAACTTTGTCGGACATGAAAACTCGTTTATGAAATAAAACTGATCCCAAATATTACATATATCACGTTTTGAGTCGTGTAGAATATTATTAAAATCTAGCCCGAAGCAATTTATTTATTTAGGCAACAAGTCATGCCGGTGATGATGATGAATGAATGAAACGCAGCTTGCTGTTCACCACATGAGTTGACAATGGCATCTTTGTGAACTAAAAATCTGCCTCATTGCATTTCCGAAAATGTAATCCACTGTCAACGCTCGTGTTTCTTATCACTCTACGATTTCACGTGGAGAAATGGAACTTTGTCGGACATGAAAACTCGTTTATGAAATAAAACTGATCCCAAATATTACATATATCACGTTTCCGAACTGCATACTATACTATAAGTTTGTAAATTAAATCATCCGAGGTCTTTTTAAGGTTAGCAATGCAGTATACCTTAGATCCACAAAAAAATAGTTGGAGATAACATTCTCGCTCCAGTCAACATGACACCGATATGAAATATCTGCATTCCAGGAGCAGCAGGACTGTCATTGGAGTAAAGACCTGGTGTCAGTGTCAGCAAGAAAAATATATGTTCCTTCATGTTTCAATTTTAAAGCATACTATTAAATTATAAAACCGTCAGCTTGCATGCAAATCATATGAAACCATATTTCCCAACTTCATGTAGTACTTTGAACGTCTCTGTCATCAAATTAGCTCATGGTATGCACACTCGTCACCACAATTTAAAGGTTTGCCTTGTTGGATGGGATCTCGTTGAGATGATACTTTCTTTACTATGCAATACACATTTGCCCTGAAACACACCGTTTACAGGAAAGCATCTATCAACTCTGTAATCATACCAAGTAAAAAAAGCAAACAAGGCAGCATCTTGAATCGCTTAATCATACCATTACACTGTACACATAATAATTAGAGCTCAATCGTCAAAAATAACTCGATGGATGATTTCATTTTATTCTGTGTGTGCACAAATGTATTCTCGGTACGTGAGTCGAGTCGGGATCATTAAAATTGACATTCAAGAACATGCATCATTCATTTATACACACCAACAAAATTTATACTTGGAAATATTATTGAAAACCAATTCTCTCTGGTGTACGTTCCGCAAATCTGCTAAGATTTCACATGAGTAATTACAATTCCTGTCATAATCAAGGAAAAGATAATTCATTCAAAATACAGGAAAAAAACGGTTGAATAAGTTGAATTAATTTTTCAAAATTTATACTTGGAAATATTATTGAAAACCAATTCTCTCTGGGGTACGTTCCGCAAATCTGCTAAGATTTCACATGAGTAATTACAATTCCTGTCATAATCACGGAAAAGATAATTCATTCAAAATACAGGAAAAAAACGGTTGAATAAGTTGAATTCATTTTAACAAGGATTATCATAAAAACTGGACATCTCAAGACTACTACCCTTTGAACGCAGCAGGGGGCAGAGCAGCAGTCTCTCTCAGTTGTTCATTGAAGCAGTGTGGTTGTTATAACCTCTCTGAAGCAAAATCCTATATATGATGCTCGCATTCGTTTTTTAAGTATATATTTGACAGTCAGTATGACGCGAAGCCATAGGCAATTTTACGATGTTTGCTATATATAATACCATACTAAACTGACTGATAACCTTTGCAAAGCAAGTTACCTACATGTGGGGATGTTTCAAATGTCGCAACATCATACTTACTTCACCCGACGTATTGCAACTTGAAAAAAACTGCATGTACAACTGAGCTGAATGAATGCATATGTTATAATTCATAAAGATAAACGAGGGTACACAACTTTTTTCCCTTGTCATAATTCCTATTTATTATCCTATTCCTTTTGGCCCATGTTTCTGTCCATAACCACTTGGGCCTGAGTCTTAAATCAAACTCAGGTTTTTAAATTGTTATTACTGTAATATACACACCGCAACAACTGCACTTTCCATTATACCCGTGAATCCACTAAAAACGATGATGATGATCATGATGATGAGGGAGAGCAAGAAAGGAGAGAGAAAAAACGGGGAACAGGGGTTCCTAAGTAGAAAAGTGGGGTTTGAAAAGGGTTATTTTCCATATTGCCATCCAGCAACCCAGATATCAATACACAACTACATACTACTACTCCTGCAGCTTCACTTCTCATAAAAAAGACTTTTTAAGAGGGTTATAAAGGGAAAGGAAGGAAGGAAAGAAGGGTTGTAAAAAAATTGTACTTGTTTCACTCACCTTTTGTGTGTAATAGTAAGACAGTGCGTAAAGCGTAATGCTATTATGGCACTTCAATAGGAATATATATGAATAGCATTTATCTCCTCTATTGAAGAATAAATGTCTCCTTGTCAGAAAGTGGAATTGCATATACATGATATTATGACCTGAATAGAAACTTTTAGGCACAAGTTTAGTTTAGCACATTATGCGCTATCTTCCTCCCATCAACCTCTTTCCCTGTGGGCATTCCCCTCAGCTAAAATACACAACGCAACGTGAGAGTTCTTATCGTCTCCTCTTACATCTGAAAAATCGCTCGGGAAGCAGAAATTAAATGCTACTACTCTGTTATGCATTCCAAATGAGATTATTGCATTGTGAAGTAACTCATTTCATCATGGTATCATCACTTACAATAATCACGCATGTTGATTCCCATCATGTTTTTAAAAAAAAATATGAAAGGTATGCCATGTCCCTCTCAAGAAAGTGATGATGAGTGCATACCAACTGCCCCTGTCCTTTTATATTAAGCCTCTGTGTCTAATCTAAAGAAGAAGAAAAAAGGAGAGAAAAAAAATATATTGAGAATGCATGTTCGATACGATGGTTCTGTCCTTTAAAAAGCTATGTAAATTTTAAGCTTCCAGAGAGAGAGAGAGAGAGAGAGAGAGTCCAGTGGAAAGGCGTTTTTTGTGTCCGTCCATGTCCTTATTATGCATGCGTGCAAGCATGTGGAGCAACCAAATAATATACATTACAATCATGCATCAGGCGAACTGGGGAGAAATCAACATCGCACCAGGCAGGCCTACAACTAGTGGAGTGGTGGACTCAACAAAGTAGTCGGCCAACAATCTAGGGGAACATGAACAGCTCGCTCAGGGTAGAGTTTTTAACAAGCCGGTTTTTACACCCTGTCTGTCAGTTCGTTGTGGGTTGTGGAGGACTTTGGACTTGGCATTTTCTCTTTGAGCATATTCTTTTTTTGTTTTTCGTGCAAGGAAACAACATCAGTTTGAGAAACCACTTCTTCTTCTTTTTTTTATCTTACTCTCAAAAAAACCAGGAACCATGCGGGGCTCGTGAAGGTGGAAAAATAAGTTCTGGTGGTCTCAATATCTACTGTCATGTGCTTCCAATCCAAATCCACTTCAGCAAGATCTATTTCTGGGTGGATCAAGAAGTGATTCCAGAAAAGACCATAAAAATTCATTCAATTCGGAATCCTGTGTCCTTGTCCTCCAAACTAGGAAGTGTATAACCAGTATTATACTCCTACTACCGCCACACTACTACTCTCATCCATACACACAGTAGACAAGTTCAACTCACTCAGAAAATTTCAACTGTGTCCATGTGCAGCAGCTTCACTTAAGAAGATAATCATAGTATAAAAGCTGTCAATTGGCCACACAACAGGATAACAAATTCCTTTGGTGACAGCTAACAACTTAAAATAGGACGACAGCCGAGCAGGACGGACACACAGTCCCCTTATTACAATCAAACTACCCTTTTTTATAACAAGCTCAATATCTACCATCATCACGCATCCTTTGTGGGCTTGGAAAATTGTCTATATAGTGTCGTCTTGATGTATGGCCAGGGTATAAAGATTACTGGGGCATTCTTTCCGCCGCCGAGAATGTTGTGAAGACTGACACATGTGTAATTTTTACTTTTCGAGACACGCATTTTCCAAATCCGTTTGTTCTTATCAACTCCACTTTCGTGACACAGTTTATCTTCTTCTTTCCTTAAAAAAAATGCCTTCAATTTGAGGAAAACCTTTGTGAAGTGTAATAAAGATTAATAAAGATAAAATAAAGTTTTGAATGCGTGCGTTCCTCCTGTAGACTTGAGAAAGGAGGAAACGGGAAATTGTGTATGCACATCTGCATAGATAGATAGAAAACGCATTTTTTGTGCATGATAAAAAGTTGGAGATGCAGGTTTTTTTTTCTTCGAGAATACACTATAAATTGTACTTTTTAGTATGCATATAAATAAACATGGCTAACGCATATCCAGTGTGTGTCATTTAGAATCTTCTTGAGACGTCGGGTGAATTGTGTCCTCGTCTGAAATTTATGACGGGATAAATATTGTTATTTCATGGGACACGTAAAAAAAACTGGAGAGACGTTCAAGGGGATATATCTTGGGAGGAAAGAAAAGATTTAGATTGTTACTTAAGCTGCTTTTGCTTTCTTGGTGAATCTGACGATTGATAAAATGTTCCACAGTTATTGAGTGACTGCTCGACTGGATGCATAGAAAGAAGCACATGAGAGCAAGCCGACAGAGTGGTGGAGTGCGTGAGAAGGGTAAACATAAGACCATGATCTCGTTATAAAACGTCATATCAAATGTCAAATAGTCTCTTCCTTCAAGTCAACAATCAACAAAACTGAGGGAAAGAAGCTACATCTATCTAGCTTGTTTATCATTAGGCGAGGAGGAATCAGAGACAGACGAAGTAAACTTGGGAATTTTTTTGTCCTCTCCAGTTGCGTCTCGATCTAAAATACTACTCTTCATCTTCATTAAAAGGAGGTTGTCATTCAATCGGGATAGTTATTGTAAAGTCGTGTAAAATTGGGAAGAGTGTGAAAAACATGATCTCAAATGGGGCTGATAAGATAAATTTGAGACTGGAATTAGCTCACGACGATATGTTGCATCATTGGTGGCCAATACTTAGTGTCCTTTGAATGTATGTTTTTGTGAGTGTTTAAAGATATCGTTAATTTTCACAAGCTTCAATCTGAAGCTCTCACAGTGTAGTGTTTTTAGGTAAATCATTTCAAGTTCCAGAAATCACGAAACTACTGACTGGATAATATAATGGCACTGTTAGCTGCACACTCAAACTCGTAGCCTTCAATCGAAAAAGAAAATTGTCGGTAAAACAACCAGGAACCATCACCACAGTTTTTAGGTAAGTAAAATATACGCAAAAAAGGTCTCCTGTGAACTTATTGTCATACCACGCGGTGCGGTATGTACCTTTGATGTAAGCAACATATGGGAAAGCGAATATGTTTACATGCAATTCCTAGAAATGCGCTTGTTTCAGCTGCACTGTCGACTGATGGTATTTAAACATTAGCATTAGCAAGTCCTTTTTCTTATTTGTTTATACATATACGCAAAATATTTATTACACCTCTCACCTCGCCATTAGAACGTGGAATTAATATGAATTGTCATACATCACAAATGTTCAGAAAAATTCAATCAATGTTGATATTTCATATACCTCCCAACTGTTGCTATTTCATATATAATCTCGTTCTATATATGCCTTATAGACTTGAAAGTAAGCGAAAATTTTGCATACGATTTCAAGTCAGTAGTGGGAGCGTGTGCGACTTGCTACTGCAAAAAATGTCCTGTCGAGGTGGCAGTCATGGGCTAGTAATGTGACTGGTACATTTTTAAAAATATTGTTCATGGTAAGAATAAAAATGGCAAACAACTACAAGTATTGGTTCACCCTCCTTTCACCATGCATTTCACAAGTGAGTGAATTGGACACGTCATACATTGTTCGAAGAAAATTGAAGCGCTGGCAGGGAGGTACTTTGAATATTTCAGATTTGCGTGGTTCCGAATATTTTCAAGAAAGTAATTTAGTTTATTGCGCATCACACAGGATCGAATCTTTAAAAATTCATTTCAAAAACATCTTAAGCGCANCACAGGATCGAATCTTTAAAAATTCATTTCAAAAACATCTTAAGCGCATTCATGTGTTCATCAATTTTTTGTTCAACAACTCCTGCAACCTTTGTCAATGTATATTGATACTGTATGGGAAGCTACACAGCATTAATACAAGTTGCAGCTTAAATAAGTGTACCTATGTACACGTTTAATAAAACACTTGGAGATTTGGTGATTAAAGGCAATCCCAAGAAAAGCTTATGAAATTCAAAATACATCCTGCGAGTTGGGGATTGTAAGCTATTATAGTAATACAAGGGGGACAGGAAGCAGCGAGCGTGTATATAATGTATGGATTGGGACTGACGATGGAATCCATATTTACAGTTAATATTGGCATTATATAGACTCATAATATGAGGACGCGTATATTTGTCTTATGACTACTATGTTATCATCCTCGTTAGAAGCAAATATGAAAAGCATCAAAAAATGAGGTAGTGTTTCGCATTATACATAAAAATCGACATAATATATACGGATTGGAATAAATCGGATGCACAGTATTATAATGCAAACTTGCTGCTAAGTACATACCTAGTATTAAGTATTCTACACAAAGAGATAAGAATAAGATTAGCAAGAGCGTATGATGATGACTCGATGTAAATACGCGTTTAGATGTGAGCTTCTCCTTTATACCCTTGCTACACGGCGAACTCTTGGGTGAACAACGGACTTGAGCAAAACTGTACTTTCAAGAGCTTTTGACATTTTGGAAAAAATCATGAAATTCTAGTGTATATTGTGGAGATGTCGTGATTTTAGTTTTAAAACCCCACAGGATATCCTAGATATTGAGAGTTTTAGCGAGTAGTGAGTGAGTGTACTTAGTAAAAAGTAATAAAAATGTGCGAAAGTGCAAGTGGGATGTGGCCACAGTCAAAGTCAAAGTTGATAAACAGACGCATTTAGAAGCCGATAATTAAAATAATTACAAACTTTGTCTGGTACTAGAGTGATAGGTCAGTTTAGCCCCTGTAGGTAGCCAACAGTGCAAAAATAATATCATGTCGAACTTACAAAGTCATCATCTGAATTTGTATATCCTTTCCAGTATCAATGCGCCAATGAATTATAGGTAATTTGTTATTATTAATATCCCCTTTGTCCATGCATGGTTCACGTAGCACGTGGCCCCTCTTCAAGAAGGTAAACCACCTTATTTCGTAGTAGTGATAACACCAAAATCCATTTTCCCACAGTATGCATGCACTCAGGTAAATGTTCACTTCTTCTGGGAACAAACCTATTTTTTTATGCTTTGAGTCAATTTCTGGTGAACCTATATGTGATATGCCAGTTACCTCCATCAAAAAATGTGGCAATGTGTCAAATGTTGTTAATAAATTCAAGGATTTTCACAATCAAGTGAGTACATCCCTAGGAAAAAGACCCTTCAGTTGGGTTAAACTTGAGCTTAGGATTAAAACAACAAATCTAGAAAAGCAAGGCATTTATTGGCAGGTTTTCCCATACAATAAGGACAATTCCATTGTTCAAAAGGGATTGATACTTGTGCACTTGAAACTTGAAAAAAGCAGCTGGATGGATAGGAAGGACAGGACACACACATGCTGACAACTTGTTGTGGCATGAAACCTTTTTTATGTAGAATGGACAACCTAGATTTTTTTCAAATTCTCAAATTCCTATCAACCTATCAAATATCATTTAATCCCATGTAGTTTTTTTTAACTAAAAAGTAATACAATGCCATTAATGATCTCCCTACTTACGATTAGTTTTACATTCAGCTAAAGGCCAACNAAAAGTAATACAATGCCATTAATGATCTCCCTACTTACGATTAGTTTTACATTCAGCTAAAGGCCACATGTATTTTTTTTCTAAAAACTTGTGGAAACAAAGAGGATCATAATGCAACTTTGTGGATACCAATTTTACATGCTAGTATAATTCCCTACACACACTAAACCGCTTTAAAAATGCAGGTAATACAAAGCTCTATCAAAGTCCGCTTCCCAGAAACTTTATTTAATTTTTTCATCCTTTTCTGTTTCAAAAGCAAAAACGGAGGGTGTAGGTCAGGCTATATACAAAGTATGCTGGTGCTGGTTATTTTCTCTACCATACCCACACGGTTTTTTAGATATGAATATAAAAAAAATGAAAAGGGAGCAAAGTGCATACCATTTTTTTGAAACCCTAAACTAATATTATGCAGCTTTAGCTCCAGTCAACCAACATATTAGGGCACGGAGCTTTATCCAACGTGATGGAAATCGTGCATTAAGGCGTTAATAACCTTTTCTTCTCTTTTCCCAAGCCGAAAAATGAGTAGCCGTAAAACACTAAAGTGTCAAATTTTCAAGGGGAGTAGAATATTTCTTTTTGAATCCCGTGTAAAACGTGTGTGATACTACTTTGGTCTCACTCCCCTCTTCTCTCGCTCTCGCTCCTTTTTTGTTCTTCCATATTTTTAGAGAAAGGAGGAATGATGCAGAACACGCATGAAAAAGATCCCCGTTTTTATACTCAAAAACACTTTTTAAAATCTAGGGTGCCTTGCACGATATAAAGAAAAGTAGATTGCGTTTTGTGTTGCATGGCATGCATACTATTCTCTCGGCGGCGGCGGCTTTATTGACAATCGACAGGGTAGGCCACAAAAAGGAAACCAAAGAATGGGGAAATTTCTGAGAAAATGCAACTCTGGCTCTGCCGAGGGAATTCCAGTCGCCTGAAAAGGAGATCGAGTCACCCGAAAATAAATGTAATTCCCGGTGGAACACCAAAGCTAATTGAGATTGATGATAAGAGCGCGGCGGAAGGAAAAAAAACTTCGGAAAGGTGTGGTGGTAGGGAGATAATGAAAATTAAAATGTTCATTAATTTCCGACACGGAGTGTACCAACTTTTTGTGAATTACTTACTAGACTAAATTACCTCTTTCCGTCTTGTTTCTGTATATTCATTCGACTAACATTATAGGTTTTAGAGTAGCAGCAAGCAATTTCACGAGGTGTCTTATGCACACCATAATATCTCATTCTTGATTCAACATGATATGGGCGAGTTTCATTCATTCATATTCGGTCGGGGTTGATGCAGCGGAAGTGCAGAATAAAATATACTATGGCACAAGTCAGCATCGTATAGGCTTGGCAGGCATATCGCATCATAAATGTCAAGATGGATACGGTTTGTGTGACAGAGATTTTCTTTTGTTACTTTCGACTGTCACGCTAGTCGCTAGTAGTATGTACCTATGTATTATTATAAACCGTCTTTTGCTTGTTTGCATAAGTTAATAGGATGCCTTATCAAGTTGCCCAAAAAGCCAAGGCTAATATTTTGTCGCTGTTTACACAGCATGTTCCTGTTTGGTTGCCGTATATTGGGCTAATAATATTAGTATGCATCGCTAGCTCGAGGATTTTACCAAGTAACGTTGTTTGCAATATGGTCTCAGGCTGAGAGTGGTGGAAGTGAGTGAGTCATGGTAAATATAGGAGTTCAATCCAGAAACTGGTGCTGGTGATATGATAAAAAGGCGACCGGAACTGGGAACAAATGTATAGCTCACTTTTCTGGCAGTGACGGGTGACTTGCCATTAGCGACAAAGTGAGCTTCATAATAATAATAGCTCCAGCAACACGTGAGTGAGGAGTGCACGTTCGTACGAGCTTTCATTTGTATAGTATTTATGGAACTTGAGGGGAAGACTCATCGGAGAGAATAATATTCAAATCATTAATATGGTGGATAAGATAAACGGTTAGTGTTTCGCTTACACTAAAAACCCATTCAAATGTGTGAACCTCTAAAATTACGAAACCGCTTTAAATGCGACTTGTCAGTAAAAGAAAGTTTCTGTGATGCCATAAATGGATTGAAATTTTTCATATAAGACTAAAAAAAGTAAATACGTTTTGTGGTCACCCAGAAAAAATTGCAAATGTAGTTAAAATTCCATTTGGTTCATTCCATGGTACTTAATACCAGGTGTTTTTCCAGTCACTTCCCGTCAAATTATTCACATCGGACCTCATTATATTTGCATATACATTCCAAATTCTAAATATATCAGCATTGCAAATCTAAAGTAGCATTTCCGCCACAGGAAGCCTTGAACTTTTTCCCGGCTTCCGGTTCTATCCTATATATACATAGCACCTTTTAGTATAATAATTACAGGTCCATTCAACTTGCACGGTTGGTGTTGGTGGCTGATATTGCATACTTCCTAATTCAATTGTGCAACCATTCAACCACCAAAATTCGCAAGCCTTTTCACAATGATTTGTAGCATTTCAACAATAGCATTTAGTGCTCATTGAAACGGAAAGCTTATATTCCACTAACGTCTGAGGAAAAATACCCTTTAGCATTTTAATTTAAGGCAGTTACAGACAGTCCAGCAGAGCGGCGGTGCTCGATCAATACGAAAATGGAAAATGGTTTCTAGACACACGCAAACTTGTCCGCAAAAAGCCCCTTTCGCCCAATTTGGAGGAGCCGAAAGTTCATAATTATTACTCAAGTAAGGAAGAAAACACATTTTTCGGATAAGGTATAGTAGCTCGGTGTATCGGTGAGCCCGTTTGTAGGGAAGTTAGGTAATCTTAATGGCGACAGTTCGTGGAGTAATCCAAAATGAAAATGAGTCCCACTGCTTAATTTATAAGTTACCCCTGTCGTGTCTCTCATTTACATTCCGCTTGTGTGTCATTATTATCCCCTTTAAACAAACCCTTCTCCCGTATTAGGATTAGGAGAAAACAAAATGTTGTATGATTGCGTCTACTCCACATCAACAAAAAAAGAAGAGAAGCGCAATTGAATCATGAATAATTTTCCCTCTAGTGTTTTACCAAAAGTCCAAAACTTTTTCCTAATGTGATTACACCATTGTCTCCAAAATCCTCTTCAATTTTTATTCCTCAGCTCAGTTTTGATTACGGTTCACATACGAGTGAAATAGTAATGCATCGGCATTTCCCCCTTTTTCCAACTATGGCATACTGGCTGGCTGGGATGGCATATCTCGAAAATTGCGATTCGATACGGGTTTTATATTTCTCCCCTCTTGTGTCTTCTTCCCTTTCATGTTCATGTCGCTACAAACTCTATTTTTTGCTTGGAATTCAGAGGAACGAGCAGTGGGAAACAAGCATTTTCTAAAATGCATAACTTTTCACCACAATTTACCACGCAGCGTGGCTCATCGTCATCATCATCATCACCACCATCACATCACTGCAATCAAAGCACACTCTCAAATTTTACTTTTGTAAGAGAAAGAGCCATATGCAAATTTCCATTCGTGGGTACCAACCAACAAAAAAGGGTTACTGTCACGGTTGGATAGCGAAATGAATGGAGTTTCCATTCCACACTAACAATTCCCTCTTGAAATAATAGTAAATGTACGGAAAGTAACTATTCTCAGTTATCGGTGGTGCCTCGCTCACTCGTAAAATCAGCAGTCCTATAGCTACGCTACGAGTAGTACCTCCGAGGAAATGAAGCATTCACTTGAGTCGTCAGCCTCATCAACAAGCTACATTTATTATCATGCGTTTCTCACTTGACATTTGCATTTTTACCATTATGAATTATGAAGTAGTAGGTACGTTGTTGCAATTGTGCTCATATATGCATGCATGGATCTTCCCTGTTGGCTTCAATGAGCCTGCCTGCTCAAGCTCACATTAATAATTTTCTCTTTGGCCCATGATGATAATGAAAATGAATGTAATGCAATGTCATGTTACAAAACATTTTGTCTCTACTTGTTTGTCGAGTTTGATTGAATCGGGAGTTGGGTTTGTTTTGGGATGGCCCGAGTGCATTGTATAATATTTGTAATATTGTCGGGATGCGCAAATGGTAGTATGCTTGTTCGTCGTATTCGTTACGGATTGTCATTTCTTTTGCAAGTGCAGCGGCAGTGTCATTATCATCTTGACAAGCTGTCACAGTCGGAGCTCGATTTTATTCCCGTTTTTCGTCCAAATTCATGTGTGCATAAGAGCCCACGTGTTTAATTTAATTTGAGAGTAATCAATGTATAAGTTTTTGGCTACATGCTGCAACTGCACTCCATGTAAGTCAGTATATTATATATTGTAACCGGAATTTTTGTTTATTTCTTCATTATTCCAGGTTTATCATCATTTGCCATCCCAGTGAAAAATGATGAGATCCACTCCATGTTCTAGTTTTATTCCAAGCCTCCACAGTCTTCAAGTACAACAGAAGCAGCAGCAGCAACACTTCACACAAAGGACGTTCCAGTTATGGATCTTTTTTACTTTTTTGGTGATTGCCG
>JAANSN010005239.1:0-12868 GCA_036850665.1 Dicranocentrus wangi | reverse complement strand
GTAACTCAACCGCGGTGGTTCTTCCGCGGCGGATATCGGCCAGCTGGACTCGGCTGCTAAAACACCGAAGCCTCCAGTATGCCTCTTTAGGGAAGGAAACGCTTGTAGAAAATTCCTTCATCCCTGTTCTAATTGGCTGGATTCCCAAATATGTAACGAGAAATTTGAGGCTCCTTGCGAACGGAGGATTTTGGGAGCGGTGGACAGCCATATTTTCTGCCTTGGACAAGACGTTGGCAAAAAGTTCGGAAGAGGAGGTGGTATGGAGGAAGCCCGACATGAGTGGAAATGTTCAAGTAATATTTTCCGTGTTGGGATTTGGATGTGGAATTGGCTGTCTTGGATTTCTTGTAGAAATTCTTACGCACGTAGAATGGATGAGTGTCTTGAAGATTGTTGTAAATTTTGGAAGTACATTTGTCGTTTTTATATCATTGATACAGTGGAAGCTCACGTTGACAGTATTACATCGTGTTCGAGTATTTGATTATTAGTAAACACACCAATTTGTCTAAATAAAAATCTGCTCGGAATAGATCGTAATTGTTAGAATAGATTGAAGATATAATAATATTAATTGTTGACGCGTTACTTACAACTGACTACAAATAACTTGCTCTTCATTATCAGCTACATAAATATGATCACTGCAAAAGCAAGGAAACCTTGTAATTTTAAAACTTCATAATTTAAGTAGCCTTGCATTGAAAGAAGTGTTTAACTGCTAATTAATTAATGTAGATAAATCTAAATTCATAAAGGTAGTTTGAAAAAGCCATAGGAATGTAACTTGTATTCTGTAATATATAGAATGCGTATTTAGATGCTATAAATTTCATGTGATAAAGCAATGCAAGATTGAAGGAGCTCATATACACTATATCCCTTATATATAATCTCTCCATAAGTTTTAAGTAGCAATAACACATGCGGGTATATTTTGCTGTCATTATAGTAGAATATAGATATACCTTATATCCATGAAGGTTAATTACATCTCGGGTTACATTGGCATCCGAACCTAGCTTAGCTGTTACAAACGCGTTCAATATGGAATGGTATGCATCATCATATTAGATATATGTATGTTCAAAGTATTCCCATATATAATACACACCACACATAAACACCATAAGCAAAGAAAGAAACCCAGAGGAAATTAAAGGCTAGAGCTTAAATTGTTTCGTGTTTGTGAAAATTGCTTTTTGGGAAAAATCAATTCACAGGCTTCCTCTTGCTAATTAGAATCCAGTGCTCATAATCTCTCTTAGCTTCATTCCTGAGAAAGGCTTCAGTTGGCATTTGAGCTAAAACTTATTTCAAATAATTCTCCGCAGTTTGCCTACTTGTTGCCGCGGTAGCCGAAATAAACATATTGTTCCCCTTTTAGTTACGTCTATCACGCACAAACTTAGAATATATTCCTAGAAAAGTCTATAATTTTAATTTTGACGTTGACTAAAAGTGGGATCAGTACCAAAATGAATCCTCCGGTTTGGGTCCCAAAAGTAATCCTCTCATTTGCTTGTGTGGTCTATTATTGTCTCGCTATGGAAACGGAAGCGTCATCCGGACAAGTGGACCAGTTGCAAGTTGCTACGAGTTACCAAAGCACACCACCACGACATCAGAGAAAGCCTTATTAATTCTTTGTTTCCGTCAAAAGGAAATCTTGATCGAGATCCACCTGCTGCCCACTTGCACAGCTTTGACGAGCTTCTGAACCTGCTTGACAACTGTCTGGTCCAAGTCACCAACGACCAAAAAGTTCATTTGTCTCTCGATAAGTTCATCTCATTCTTCACTCGCTCCAACTTCCAATCAAAAGAATCCAACAGGATGTAATGTTCTTCAAACTTGGCGACGACAGCGCATACGCGGAGAAATCATCTGTAATGGCTCTTTCAGTGATACCCTCCATTACGAGTATTTCATCCATGAACAGCACTAGCCTGGAATCTGTCCTAACTCCAGATTCATATTTAAGCACGATTATAATCAGGATGATGATGAGAATGGTTTCTCGAGAATATATTTTCTTCCATTCTCAGCTTCAACGAAACCATGGAGCTGTCAAGTGCAGATTGAACTTTACCCGCGAAACATTTGGTCGGGGTATTTCCGCTTGACCTACGTTTACCCTCGTCCTGTGTTTCATTTTCCAAGCACGGAAGACTACAAAACCCTGACAGCATGCATATCCAAATGACAAGAAATGCCTTGTAAACTAGTGGACTAATTCGTATCGCGTTCATTCTTAGCAGAGGACCCATAACAGAAACAAGTCATCCGGTTTGTTATTTGTATTATTTTTGGCAGTAAGAATCCACCGTCTTGGTATTTTTGGGTTTTTGGGTAGCATCATATTTAGTAAAGAGAAACAATGGTATTAATAGATATTAAGGTTTTCTAAGTCGATATACATTTACGGACTACAAACTCTTAAATATTATACACATAAAAGTATAGCCCCTGGCCCGATGTTTGATGTCCTACAAACAAGGAGTAAAAGCAATTATAGACTTTCCTTTCGTGACTCGAAAAATTGCTATTTTCTAATCTATTCAGTATTTCCGCTTGCTAACTAGAACGTGGTGCTCATTTGCTCACTACAGACCCCTAGGATTAGCTTAGACTCTAACAAAGGCTTCTGTTGTGAGTAGGACTACTAACACACTAGTTTCCTCGTGGCATTTTATTCGTTGTCGTGGGAACAATACCAAAGCATTTTTTGTTTAGCTTTAAAATATTGAGATTAAAATTCAGGAGCAGTCAGGATACAAATTATACTACAAAAAACTTACACTTTGAACCTTAATTAATATTAGCACGTCTCCAAGATGAAGCCCTCTATATCAATCTTGAAAGCATTCCCTTTAGTATACTGTGTGCTGTGCTGCAATGCTATGGAAATGGAGCTGCTAACATTACCAATAGACCACCTTCAAAGAATTAGCAAGTTGGGGCACGTCAATGAAACATTGACGTCGTACCCGTCAAATACAAATCCTGCGCACTTGCAAAATCTTGAAGAGGTTTTGGACCTGTTTGACGACGGCTGTCTGGTGCATATCACCAACGACAAGAAAGTTAATTTCGTGTCCCGAAAAGTTCCGCTGATTCTTCGCTCGCTCCAACTGGCACTGAGAATCCTCAAGGATGGCATATACGATTATGAGGAATTGGTAATGGCCCCTTCAAGCATGCCCTCCATGAACATTTCACGCCTCAATTCAACCAGCTTGGCCATCTGTCCCCAATCTCGATTCTTATTTGGATTTGTAAGGAATGATGGTCAATTTTGTTCAATGTTAAATCCGCTCCCCTTTGTAGCCTCAAATAAACCATGGAGCTGTCAAGTTCAGATTTCTCTTTATCCTAAAAGAGCTTGGTGGAGGGATTCCCAGAAGGTCTATTACCTACCTGTGTTTCGCTATCCGCGCTTCGAGTCATCCACCCAGACTAATTTAGCGTTGCAAGGAGCCGCGTCTGTAAATGTGCTCGTTCTCCACACTAACGAGCAAACTAATATTGATCATCAAGTATATTCGGGCTGGCTAGAGGAGCAGATGGATAATGCGAAATTATTACGAATCATATTTCAAGACTGGCTTATTGCCTTGGAATCGACAAAAGAGCTGGAGGCCGGTGCGACCAGACTAATTGGAGAAACGGCAGTTTTGCGCCTTATAAAATCCATCAATATGTGCATGGTCTGTGACAGGAATGGAGGATTTCATCACATAAAACTCACCGAGTTTCCCATAAGCCAGTACGGATTGAAATCCAAGGAATTGGAGCCAACTTCCAATTCGGACAGAGTCAGCATGAATGTGTGGGGCTTGATAGTGTCAAGAGTAAATCCACATTTAATTTGTGGCATTCCACAAATATCTAGTCTAGTAGAGCACCAGTTTATCAATCCCGAGGAGCCTGTGATTCCCCAGTTGTACATTTCTTTTCTTGGCTCGGCGCTGAAAAACTTTTCCATCAGTGTGTATTCCCCTGGTCGGCCATTGAATGCGGAATGCAGAAACGGGGAAATGGTAGCGTCGGGAGACGAAGGGACGCTTGGGAGTGGATTATTCATGGCCGAAGACAAGCGACATCCACATTTGGGATTCCCGTATAGGATAATTGACTCCCAAAAGTCGCTGGCGTTTGCAAGCTGCGGGCGGCCGCTAGAGGAGGAACTAGCATTTCGGGAATTGGTGTCCATCTTTGACGTCTACGTTTGGCTTGCAATAATCACATTCCTCATGATCCTCTTTCCAATCATTTCTTTTCATATAGAAAAACAAAGTATTCAAGTAAAAATAAACAAGTCTCCCGAAAATCCCTCCAAAATCGGGATATTTTCCTCAAGAGCGTTTCTGCAGCCAGTCGTGATACTTTTGGAACAAGGAGACGCGCTAACAATGGCCCAAATGAGGCTGCCCAGTTTAAAGGCTCTGATTGGGGGATTTCTTCTTGGTGGCTTGGTGCTTAGTAATTCATACCGTCAGGACAACGTTTACAATCTGATGGCTCCCAGGAAACCGGTTCCCTATCATCACCTTGACCAGATTATTAGCTCCAACTTTACAATTCTCACACGAATTGTTGAAGACATTGGAAAGATTTACATCGGGTTGTCCGTCAAGGGTATATACCCTTTTGAAAAGTTCACCTTACAAGGCCCACACACCTTGACATTTACGCTTCACCAAGAGCGTTGGCCAGAGCGAGTCTATTCGGAAGTGTACACCCATCATATAAACAGCCTCAGCAGCGAGGATAAACTACTGGCAAATCTGTTGAACCATTCTAAACTTCATCCAGAAACCGCCTCCGAAATGAAAATGTACTACTCTCGAAATTTTTCAGAGGGGGTGAGCACCACCTTTCAGAAACCTCAGTTGGACTTATTGCGGGACACGCTTTCAAACTGCAGCTCGGTGGCTGTGGTTCTCCCGCGACGCGTATCTGCCAGTTGGACGCGGCAGCTAAAATCCCAAGGGCACCAATATGCGTATTTAGGAAAGGAAACGCTTGTAGAAATATCCTTTATTCCTGTTTTAACTGGTTGGATGCCCAAATATGTGACGAGGAATTTGAGGCTCCTTGCAAGCGGCGGATTTTGGGAGCGATGGACAGCCGTATTCTCTGCCTTGGACAAGGCGTTGGCAAGAAGCTCTGAAGTGGAGGTCATATGGCGGAAACCCGATATGAGTGGAAATATTCAAGTAGTATTTTCCGTGTTGGGAATTGGATGTCTGATTGGCGGTGCTGAATTTTTTATAGAAATTCTTAGCCGCGTGGAATGGATGAGTGTCTTAAAGATTATTGCAAATTTTTGCAGTGTCGGCGTTGCTTATGTTTTATGGATACTGTGGAAGCTCACTTTGGCAGTATTTCGCTTAGATCGCGTTCGAGTATTGAATGATGATAATTATTAGTAAATACAGCAATTTTGTCTACATAAAAAATCAAATGATTCTTAATAATAATAATTGTCTAGGCGTTACTTACTTCTGTCTAGAACTAACTTGCTCGGCACTATCAACCACAAAAATATTTGATAATTGTAAAAACAAGGAAACTTTGTAATTTTAAAATTTCATAATTTAGTAGTCGTGAATTGAAGAAATGTGTAGCTGCTAATTAGTGCAAATAAATATAAATTGATAAATGTTGCAAAGACCTTTTCCATCTTCCTTGTTCATCATTATTTGTTTGTGAGTTGACGACTTTTGAGGAAAACATGGTAACTTTTATTACTGTCAAGCTTTCGGGCACAAACACTGACCTTCATCAGGACAAAAGTAAAATAGAAAAATTGGATGCATCATGATTTCAAAAATTTAGCATTTTGACGAAATTTATGTAAAATATAGTTTTTATTTCAATTCTTGAGTTTCCTAGTGAGGTTATTTTGAAAAATAAATTGATAAAGATTAACGTGGCAAGTGGAAAATATGTAATTAATATCGTATTGATTAATTTCAACATATACAAGAAACTAAACTGCTGCGGTGAGAACGGATCGATTTTTCTATCTAGCTGGTTGCCCTTACAATCAGCGTGTCTGACCGGTGTGTTTCCGTGTATATCTAGGACGAAAGGCAGTATCTCTCCATGAGTTTGAAGTAGCATTCACAACATGCGAATACTTTTTGGTGCCACTATACTGGAATATATAGATATGCCTTATATTCGCCCAGGTTAGCTACACATCTTGCCTTACATTGGCATCGGAACCTAGCTGATGTAAATGCGTTCAACATGGAATGGTATGCACCACCATACTATTTATATTCATAGCCTTCCGATGTATTATAAACACCACACATAAACTCTATAAGCAAAGTGAGACACCTATTAAAGGCTAGAGCTTAAATTGTTTCGTGCTTGTGAAAATAATTGTTTTTTTTTTGTAAAAATCAATTCCCAGGTTTCCTCTTGCTAATTAGAAACCAGTGCTCACAATCTCTCTGGAAGCTTCATTTCAGAGAAAAGCTTCAGTAGTTTGCAAGGTGAGGAAACTAATTGTATTTGAGCTACAACTTGGATTTTAAATAATTATCAACAGTTTGCTTGTTACCGCGGTAACCGTACCAAACATATTGTTGCACTTTTCACGAGTCATAATCTACCACTCACAAACTTAAAAGATAAGCCTAGATAAACCTATAAACCTAAATAATTTTAATTTTGACATTAACTAAAATCGCGGTTCGCACCAAAATGAAGCCTTCGAATTGGGCATCAAAAGCAATCCTTTCATTCGTTTCTCTGCTGCTTTGTTGTCATGCTCTGGAAACGGAATTGCCAACCGGACAAGTGGACCAGTTTCTACGAGTTACTACCAAAGCACACCACGACATCAGTGAAAGCCTCAGCTCTTTGTTTCCGTCAAATGGAAATCTTGGTCAAAATCGTCCACCTGCCCACTTGCACAATCTTGAAGAGTTTCTTGACCTGTTTGACAAGTGTCTGGTCCACGTCACCAACGACCAAAACGTTAATTTCGTCTCTCGAGCAGTTCCTTTCATTCTTCACTCGCTCCAATCCACATTGAGAAGATTCCAACAGGATGAAATGTTTTTCAAACTGGGTGAAGGGGACGCATACGCAGAGGAATCTGCAATGGCCCTTTCAGGGATAACCTCCGTGATGAGTATTTCGCCCATCAACCGCAACACTAGCCTGGAATCCTGTCCCAATTCCCGATTCATATTTGAAAAGGATAATGAGGATGGTGAAAATGGTTGCTCGAAAATAAATTTTCTCCCATTTTCAACTGCAACGAAACCATGGGGCTGTCAAGTGCAGGTTGAACTTTACCCGAGGAACATTTGGTCGAGGTATTTCCGCTTGACCTACCTTTACCCTCGTCCCGTGTTTCATTTTCCAAGCGCGGAAGACTACGAAACCCAGTCAGCTTTAATGTTGCAAGGATACGCAGTTCTACATGTGCTGGTCATCCATCTCAACGGGCAACAAGAAGGTAACCTTGTCCGTGAAGTATACTCTGACTGGTTAGGGGGCCACTTGGAAAATGCGGAAATCACTCTTCAAGATTCTTATATTGCCTTGGAGTCGAGAAAAGAGCTGGAGGCCGGTGCGACCAGACTAATCGGGGAAACAGCCGGTTTGAGGCTTATAACATCCATCAATATTTGCATGGCCTGTGACGGGGATGGAATGAAACTCTTAGAGTTTCCACTAAGTCAATACGGATTGAAATCAATGGAGCCAACTCGTGGAAACTCGGATCGAATTAGGCTGAGTCTCTGGAGCTCCAAGATCTCTAGAGGAAATCCGGAGCTAATTTGCGGCATTCCCCGAATATCCAGTCTGGTTGAGCATCAAGCTGGACATCCAGAGGAGCCTGTGATTCCCCAGTTGTACGCCTCCGTTCTGGGTCTGGCGTTGAAGAACTACTCCGTCAGCGTCTTTTCCCCTAATTGGCCATTATATGTAGAATGCAGTAATGGGGAAATGGTAGCGGTTGGAGGACCGCGGAAATTTCAGACTACCTTACGCATGCTCCCAGACCGACAACACCGGCATTTGGGCTTCCCTTATAGGATCACTGACACTCAAAATTCACTGGCTTTTGCAAGCTGCGGGCGACCAACTGCGGAGGGACTGGCGTTTGCAGAATTGGTGTCCATATTTGATGTCTACGTTTGGCTATCAATCATCACATTCCTCATGATCCTCTTTCCAGTCACTTCGTTTTATGTGGAAAAACTAACGATAAGTCTTCGTCTAATTGTAAGTATGAAGAAACCTAATAAAAGAGTCTCCAGAATCGGAATATTTTCCTCAACGGCGTTTCTACAGCCAATTGTGATTCTGCTCGAGCAAGGGGATCCTCTAACAATGTCGCAAATGGAGCTACTGCCTTTGAAGGCCCTGATGGCAGGATTTCTTCTAGGTGGCTTGGTGCTCTCCAATTGTTATCGCCATGACAACATTTACAAACTAATGGCTCCCAGGAAACCTGTGGCAGTTCAGTACTTTGACCAACTGATTAGTTCCAACTTTTCAATCTTCACACGAATTGCTCTCGACATTACCCACACTTACATGTGGCCCGGCATGAAAGTTCACGGTTATTCTCTTGGAAACTTCTCCTTCAACGGTCCCCACACCATAGACTTCATGAAACACAACAGTCGACGAGGGGGAGGAATCGAACGATACCAGTTGCATTCCGAAGTGCTCATGAATTATATTTACGACAGTGGCGATGATAAACTACTGCAGAAGCAGCTCGTCAACCATTCCGGTCTCCATCCGGACTCAGCTTCCCAACTGGACACCTTTCAGTCTCGCCCGTCGTCCTTTCAGACAGCCCAACTGGAATCAATGTGGAACACACTTTCCAACTGCGGCTCAAACGCAGTGGTTCTCCCGAGGCGCATTTCGGCACGTTGGACTCGACTGCTAAAATCCCATGGGCTCCAACAATACGCCTCCTTGGGAAAGGAAACGCTTGGAGATGTATCATTCCTTCCTGTTTTGGCCGGTTGGATTCCCAAAGTTGTAACGAGAAATTTGGGGCTCCTTGCGAACGGGGGATTTTGGGAGCGGTGGACAAATTTATTTTCCGCTTTTGAGAAGGTGTTGCTGGCAACTCGGTCGGAGGTGGAGGTAGAATGGAGGAAGCCCAACATGGGTGGAAACATTCTGGTTGTATTTTCCGTGTTGGGAATTGGAAGTCTAATTGGTGTCCTTTGTTTCCTAGTAGAAAATCTTTGCGGCGTGAATGAGTTTGGTGGCGTGGCACACCACCAATGGCGTATTGGTGGTGTGTTTATTGTCATTGCGAATTTGGGAAGGTCATGCGTGGGTTTTATTTCCCTGATATGGTGGGACCTCACTTCGAGAGTTTTACGGTTACACCGCGTAGCAAATTTCTTGTAAGATTTTTGGCCACCTCCACGCGAGATGAGTAAATGGTTCGACTGAAAACTGAACATAAATGAATAAGCTATTCCCAAATAAAACCAAATGAATTGCTTGTCTCAATAGTAATTAAAAAATGTCAAATATGGTAGCTATTTGGAAATGACTTTGCTCGACACTATCTATGCAGTTTCTAACTCTTTTCATATTCAAGTCCTCGCGCAAGCAGAACTCCACTATTTTCTCAGCCCAGAAATATTGATTCATTCGTCGTGAACCTTAGATTCTCTTGGATTTTTTTCGATTGGTTTGTTCAAACCTTACCATCGCGTGCGCCCCGAACAAACTTAAACTCAACATGCCAACCTTCATGACTACTTGGCAGATTGAAAAATGCCGTTCGCCTCCAAATTGCATAAATATTAGCATGGAAAGATTGTCCCAGATAATTTTTAAATTTTGACAATCAATATTTTCCTCCGGGCAAATGCTCTATTTAATTGTTGTTAAGACGTCAAGCGAGGATTACTAAAACTCATTAGAAAAGTTTCATTTCGTGCTTTAGAAAATTGCTTCTTGGATGAAATGAATTTTTCGTGTTTCCGTTTGATCTATCTATTGGTGATATAAATATGTTTGTTGTCATGGTAATCATATTAAACTATACCTCCGCTTTCACCAGTCAAATATCTGCAACTCGTATATTGCCTTGGAGTATACAAAAGGTCTGTATGCAGATGCTAACGCTAGACTAATTGGGGAAAACGCAACTTTGCGACATTATTAAATCCATTAATATTTGCACGGATTGCAAAATGGATGAAGGAGATAATTATTTGAGTAGAATAAGGTTTTGTGAGTCAATATAGTTTTTATTGACAGTCGCTTGAAGGGATTGTGCATAGCTTAATCTGCGATATTCATAATGTACATATGGAGGAACACTTTTGGTTGCTCCAAGAGGATTCAAATAAAATAAATAAAGAACAAAATCAGCGCCCTCGTCTGAGGTCATTATGCTGATTGTATTGTATACTTAGTTGTCAGCTGTTCGAAAACGAAGAGAGATACAAAAATACAGTCACAGTCAGGACACTAAACACTGTGTTACTAGCTCTAATGCTTGTTTGGTCATTGTTCGCTTTCGTATCCGTCTAACATATTGCTGATAGCTGTATCAATGCATGAGTAGTCGCATGTTTGTTCATGTCGTTCACATCAAACACAAAAAATTCTTTCATATTCTTACATGGGTACTAGCCCGATGTTTGATGCCAACTTTATATTTTATGGAACAATACAAAAAAACTTCCGTGAACTATTGACTAAGCCCTACAAACAAGGAGTAAAACCAATTATAGGCTTGCCTTTCGTGACTCAGAAAATTGCTTTTCTTTTCTAATCTATTCCGTATTTTCCCTTGCTAATTAGAGCGTGGTGGTTACTTGCTTACTACAAACCTTACTGGGTTAGCTTCAATTCTGATAAAAACTTTAGTTGTGACAAGGGCTCGTAACATTTTATTACACTAGTTTTATTTGTTATTTATTTTGTATAACCCTCCATATTCGTTGTCATGTCAGTAATACCAAAACATTTTTAGTTTAATTCTTAAGCAGCGAATTGTAAAATCCTAAGCATTCAGAATACAAATATAAAAGAAAGAACTTAAAGTTTAGTGAACCTGAATTAAAATTAGCACGTCTTCAAAATGAAACCGGTTATTTTTACCATCAACGCGATCCTTCTAGTATCTTGTGTGCTATACTGCCACGCTGTGGAGGTGGAACTGCTAACCTTATCAGTAGATCAGCTTCTACGAGTCAGTCAAGTGGAATACATAGGAGAAACCCTAGCTTCGTTTCCGTCAAATGCAAATCTTGGTGAAGATCCACCTATCCACTTGCAAAATCTTGAAGAGGTTTTGGACCTGTTTGACGGATGTCTCGTGCATATCACCAATGACAAGAAAGTTAATTTTGTGTCCCGAAAAGTTCCGCTGATTCTTCGCTCGCTCCAACTGGCACTGAGAATCTTCAAGGATGGGATATACGATTATGAGGAATTGGTAATGGCCCCTTCGGGCATGCCCTCCATGAACATTTCACGCCTCAATTCAACCAGCTTGGCAACCTGTCCCCAATCTCGATTCTTATTTGGATTTGTAAGGAATGACGATCAATTTTGCTCAATATTAAATCCGCTCCCCTTTGCAGCCTCAACTAAACCATGGAGCTGTCAAGTTCAGATTTCACTTTATCCTAGCAGAGCTTGGTGGAGGAGTTCGCAGAAGGCATATTACTCTCCCGTGTTTCGTTATCCAAGCTTCGAGTCGTCCACCCAGACTAATTTAGCGATGCAAGGATCCGCGTCTGTAAATGTGCTCGTGCTCCACACTAACGAGCAAACTAACATTGATCCTCAAGTATATTCAGGCTGGCTAGAGGAGCAGATGGATATTGCGGAATTATTACAAATCACATTTCAAGACAGGCTGATTGCCTTGGAATCGACAAAGGAGCTGGAGGTCGGTGCGACCAGACTAACTGGAGAAACGGCAGTTTTGCGCCTTATAAAATCCATCAATATTTGCATGGTCTGTGAAAGGAATGGAGGATTTTATCACTTCAAACTCACCGAGTTTCCCATAAGCCAATACGGATTGAAATCCAAGGAATTGGAGTCAACTTCCAACTCGGATAGAATCAATGTGAATGTGTTGAGCATAAAGATCTCAAGAGTAAATCCCGATTTAATTTGTGGCATTCCACAAATTTCAAGTCTGGTGGAGCACCAGTTTATCAATCCCGAAGAGCCTGTGCTTCCCCAGTTGTACGTCTCGTTTCTTGGCTCGGCACTCAAGAACTTTTCCATCAGAGTGTATTTCCGTGATCCGGCTTTGAATAAGGAATGTAGAAACGGACAAATGGTTGCGTTGGGAGATGAAGGGACGCTTCGGACTGGACTATTCATGGAGGACGACAAGCGACATCCACATTTGGGATTCCCGTATAGAATAATTGACTCCCAAAATTCGCTGGCGTTTGCAAGCTGCGGGCGGCCGCTAGAGGAGGAACTAGCATTTGGGGAATTGGTGTCCATCTTTGACGTCTACGTTTGGCTTGCAATAATCACATTCCTCATGATTCTCTTTCCAATCATTTCTTTTCATGTAGAAAAACAAAGTATTCAAGTGAAGAAAATGAACAAGTCTCCCGAAAATCCCTCCAAAATCGGGATATTTTCCTCAAGGGCGTTTCTGCAGCCAGTCGTGATTCTTTTGGAGCAAGGAGACGCGCTAACAATGTCCCAAATGAGGCTGCCTAGTTTGAAGGCTCTGATTGGCGGATTTCTTCTTGGTGGCTTGGTGCTTAGTAATTCATATCGTCAGGACAACGTTTACAATCTGATGGCTCCCAGGAAACCGGTTCCCTATCATCACCTGGAACAGATTGTTAGTTCCAACTTT
>JAANSN010005238.1:0-12869 GCA_036850665.1 Dicranocentrus wangi | reverse complement strand
CTTGAGCATACTTGAGGATTTCATCAACTCTCGTCTCACTTTCCCCCCACTTTTCCTCCTCCGTAATGCCATTTGCAAGGATTTTGAGGTATTTAACCGCCTTTGAGATGAATGTCGTTTTATTATTAATTGCTCCGGCGGCACTTGTCCACAATTGTCTGTCGGTGCTAGATAGCTCAATGTTGCTGTCACCCAAATGGAATCGCACATCTTCGCAATTGGCCAGTTGGCTCACCACATGAAACGCAGCAGCCACGGATCTCATGTGATCCGAGAAATCAACACTGGACACCTTGTCGTACCGGGAAAAGTCGTGGTCAACTTGCCCAGTCTGGTCGTCACCCCCCACCACAATCAAGCTTAGTCGGTTGATGATGATGGGGTTTGAGTTGCTGCACTTTGCTGTTTTGTAGTGGTGTTCATAGTAGGCCAGGTTTTGAGGAAGGAGAAGTATGCTAAATTCGACTTGCGTCTTTTCAGACTTGCTGCTTCCTGTATACACGTAATGTTGGATGGACGTATCAAATTCCTCCTGTTTGGCACAAATTGTTACCAAGTGTTTTTCCTGAGAGGATACAAAACGGAAATGCCAAATGGGTTTTAGTTAATAAACTATGGTCGATGATGATGATGAGTTAGGGTAAATGACTTACTTGTTAGCTATATAGTGGTGCCTAATTAATAAATTCCTAATACACTTACCATCACTGAATGGTGCTTAGCCATCATTTCTGCGTGCTGACTGATGACGGTTAAAAATTTCGTTAAAAATTGGTAACAGCTCGGCTTGATCCTATCGGTTTTGTCCAGCAAGTCTCACTTTACCCCTTAAGATTTCCTCTTTGTAACAAGTCTTTGGCCCTGCATAAAATTTGTTTGTTGTAGCTGCTCCAGCTAAAGATATGTTTGTCAAAAGAGAGTTGAAATCAAACTGACTATTTTACAACATCTCGCAATCCGAAGAATTCTTCCTTTGGGGGCTTAAAAATCTATATTATAGTAAATGGTTTTGATGCAAGATGCTGTTGTCGTGGTCCTTTCAAAAAACGTGATAATATGGTCCATATTACTTGTTCAGTTGGGCGTCATTGCCCAGTTTTTGTTTTTATGTATATGCAAGCATAAAAAACAGGAGTTGATGAATATGGAAAACTAGGAACATGTTGTATGACAAAGTTAAATTTAAAATGCGATCTGCTGGATGAATTGGGTCGAGATCGAAGGAAGGATCCAGTCAGTGATTTATATAGTTACAATGACAGGAGAAGGGAAACGAAAAAGAGTAAAAAAATTTATGACTCTTTCCCCCTCCGAATCGCACCTAACTTACCTATCCATAAAAAACATACACTTGTGGAATGCAACCTGCCACCTGCTCCTCCAAGATCCTCTCCCCCTACGACCACGTTCTCTTTTCCGAGATGTTTCCTACCTCCTGCAGCGATGGCATGATGAGACCCTTGACGGGTTCGTTATTGAAGCTGTGCTCAACTCTCCGCTTTGTTTTTAGTTTTTTTGGGGTTTGGGTTTTGGTTGTGGGTAATGGGTAAAGAAAAGAAGGTTCATCCGCATAAAGCTCAACTGGCAGAGATGCAAACCTTTTCCATTCTTTCAATTCTCCTTCAAGAAGAAAGAGGAATATATATGACTTGGCTGGCGGTTGGTTTCTTCAATCTTTGAGATGTTTATTGCTCCAGCAGGGGAAAACTTTTGGGTCTTGCCCACAAACTAGGCACGAATGACACCTGATACTTTTGGGAAAAAACGAAGAAAAATTGTCCAGTGCATCCCGAGATATTCCTTGCATCCACCTTCCACCGTAAAATATTAGGCCTAAAAATACTTAGCTACCTTTTTTCTTCGCCACAAGGAGGGGGGGGGGTAAGCATGATGATGGCAGATTTATGGTGACTATTTATAGAATATTGGGTCGATGGGAGGGGGCACGTTGATTGACCAATTAATTAATCGATATTGATCGAGTTGATTGTGATGTGTGACAAGGGATATTTTTTTACAGCAAAGAAGACTATACGACCAGCAAAAAGAGTTAAATGACAAATAGCAGTAATTTTATTAGCAAATAGCAAATAGTATTAATTAAACGATTAGGAGTCAGCCATGCATAACATCATATTTTTTACTCAATAAGACACAAGGCAAGACAGAACTTTGTTTAGGTGTTCTTTTCTTGTACAGCTTTTATCTGTGATAGATCTTCCATCCGTAACGCACCATTGCACTCACATTCACATTACTCGACTCAACAAGTGTTTCAAATTGCCCTTGCGTACATGCACTCTCCTCATCATCATCCACTCAATATGAGCTACTGAGCTGGGTATTAACGCACTATACTATAGCACTCACATTCACATTACTCGACTCAACAAGTGTTTCAAATTGCCCTTGCGTACATGCACTCTCCTCATCATCATCCACTCAATATGAGCTACTGAGCTGGGTATATATTAAAAGGGAAGAATTGTTGGTTCTGATCCTCTTAATTCATAGGCTCTTCAATAAAATATGAACCTGCGTTTGCTTGGTACCCTCTTGAGTCGCTTATGATGGACGTGTCGGAAATTGAGTTTTCACAAATAAATGTGTTATGGACTATTCGGTATGAATTAAAAGATTTGAGAAATTAGGATCTTTTGGATCAAGGGAAAAAATTATCTTTTCAAAACTGTCAAAACAAGACATAGTCCGCATGCGTGGTGCATTTAAAAAACTTTCTGACCAAAATGAAGTTGAAAGTGGTGAAATTGTGGTTAAAAATAAAGAATGTTCATCTGGATTGGCCGTTGGTCCATGAAATTTTACACCACACAACCGTCCATAAAAATATTTTTATTTCAAACTGGGATATTCGACTGGCTGCTCCAGCTTCTCCTGTGCCTAATGATTTGACAGGGGTGGTGGTAATGGTCTGGTGGTGTATAATAAATCCTGATTTCAATGAAGAGGTATATTGATTTCTCAGCCTATTTCTTACAGCATTGTTCATCTGATATTGTGGCTTCAGGTATTCCACCTGTCTTTCTCCACAACATAGCAGGGAGTAGTAGGGAGGGAACTCAAACTCTAATTTTCCAGCTAGATCTTGGCCAGTTACAACACTTGACATAAGTGTTGCCTTTTGTTTCGACAAACAATATAACTTTTTATTTCAATCGTGGAGCAGGGATAGGGATGGATGGATAGTTTTTGGCCGTAGGCGATCCATCTCCATGTTTTTTCTTCATGAGAATAACCCACTTACTGAGGATGGGATCAGGGGCGGCCATTAAAAAAACGAAAAACATTTGACTTTTATTCAACGTTTTCCATTAAAATGATATAAACGAGGGATGATAATGGGGAGACAAAAGGTGCACAGTCAAAAGCGGAAGCAGTGACAAAAAATGACGAAAATGGAACAAAAAATGTATAAATATGACGAAATTGATGTTCTCAATCAATATGGTTGAAACCCGTCACCACAAAATTGTTTTGAGAACGAAGAAGGGCACTGGCTGATTTGAGTCACTTGCAGTTGTTAGACACGAATGGAAAAGCAAAAGAACTAAAAGAGTTGAGTTGAGAATTATTCATGCATATGAAGAAAAAAACTGCTTGTGGAAAAACAACATAATAATGCCCTCTCTCTGTTCCTATATCAGTATCCTCCAAGAAAAAAAACGATGCAAAGTAGGAGTCCAATATTATCACACCAGGACAGTAATAAAAATATTAAAATGCTCCAAAATGTTTTAAAAACAATCCCAATCCGACGACATAGTCTCTCTCGGCCCATACCCCCACAGTGCAGCGATGGGATCCGAACCAAAATCTTTTCACGCTGCTGTGCTCATCAACTCTCCACTTTTTTTTTGCTTTTTGGCTTCCTAATGAGTAGGAGCAAAAGGATCACAATGTGCATATGTTTAAGCTCATCATGATGGCAAAGTACATCTTCAAAATCCTATTTTTCCTTCCTTCCAAAACTCAAAGAAAAAAGAGACATGAGTGGGGGGTCGCTGAGTTACATTTTTTATTGCTTTCAAAAAAAAAAGCTGTTGCTCAATAGGTTCAAAGATTTGGTCAGTGTGAGTTATGTAAGTATCTTGAGACCGGAGAAGCTCCAAGGGACATAGCTACTTGCTCAATTAGACAGAGGGATGAAACATAATACATATATGATACTTTTTAACAAAACAAGAACAAAAATTGTCACGAGAAACTTAGAAAGTTGGGTAGGATATAAGGGCGGTGGATAGCGTCAGCGTGAGAGTATCGTACAGATACAATTTATCCGAGACCTGTTCTTAACCAAACCAGCAGCATATCTAATATATATTATTTTCCAGAGAATCCACTTGTAAAATACTAGAGCTAGAGACGACGACAACGAAACATTTATTTTGTTGCGAAATATCAATTAAAGGGTTATAAGAGTATGCGTAACGCGTATAACAATGTATTTTTATATTTTACACAAAAAAGACAGACAGATTTTTATTTAAGTGTTCTAGCAACCATCCGTAACACACTGTTACATTTTGCACTCACTAAAAGCATAGGTGTTTAATTACCTCGTCGTGTGTACGCGTAATACGCTTCCCATTCACTGCAGGAGTTATGTCATGTATTAGGAGGAGGAGGAGGAGGAGGGCAGAATTGACGGTCCCGTTCCTCTTAATAAGATAGGCTCTTAAAATAAATCAACCTGTTATGTTGCTGGCCCTCAAATAAGTGGACCTGACGGAAATTTGAGGAGAGTCATGAAAAGTTGGAAAAGTGAATGCCGTGAACAGTGAGATATTATTTTCATTTTTGAGTACGTTTTGATTGGTTCTTGGGTGGTTTATTGAAGGAAAAATTCACTTGCAGTGCACTAACTTTATTTTTATTTTTTTGAAAAATTAACTCAACAGGGTTGATGCTCGCTAGGACTCGACAAATATTAATATCGTAAAAATATCCTGCACACAATGAAGAGATATGAGTGTTTTTAGTTCATTTTTGTTGCAGTATTATTACATTACTAAACTGAAATAAAATACATATTATGGCTTTAGAGTAGGCTCCTTTGTCCTCCCTCCTCGACAGACAAAAGGGATATGAAACTCTAATTTTCCAGTTGACTCTTCTTCGCCAGTAGTAGTAGTAGTAGTAGTTGCAACACTTTTTTACGAGTGTTTTGTTCATCGTATGAAATAGGGGTTGGTATGATTTATATCTTTTTTAGCACCTAGCCGATCTCCATGTTTCTTTTTCCTGAGAAAATAATTTAACCTATACTTACTTACTGAGGATGGGGTGGATGGATGGATGGATAATAAAATCTACTGGTAAAATAATATAGTTAGAATAAAGGAGGACAATTTTTAAAACGAAAAACATTAACTTTTATTATTATTTCATGTTTTCCATTAAAAATATATAAACGAAGGGTGGGAATGGGGGTGAGAACAGTGTACAGTCAATGTACACACGTCTGGGAAGGGGACGAACAATCAAAAACATTGTTGAAACAAAAAATTTATAAACATGTGACAACAAATCAGAAATATAGTGGAAAATTAAGGAGGTTCCATTTAAAAAAAACTAGTTAAGGGTAACATTTTAAAAGAGTCGTTGAAAAATTTTCTATTTAAAAATGTTTTCATCATCTACCACTTTCCATGACCTCCCAAGTGACCAGCTGAAGCTCCAACCAAGTTGCGGTTGCGGGCAGCGGCGTGGGCAGCAGCATGTTGGGCCTTAGCGGCAGCAACATCGGGGTTGTCGACTGGGGCAACTGGGAGACCACCAGCACCAGCCCAAGCTCCTGTAGCTGGAGCCCAATTAGCAGCTGGAGCCCAGTTAGCAGCTGGAGCTGAAGCCCAGTTAACAGCAGGGGCTGGGGCAGCGGCAGCTGGAGCAGTGGCACGGACAGCAGCCAAGGCTTGGAGGTTACGGGCAGTGGCGTCAGCAACAGCCCTTTGGTGGGCAGCGCGAGCAGCGACAACATCAGCTCCCTCAACTGGGACACCTCCGGAAAGGACAACTGGGGCGGCGGGGGCGGGGGCCTGGGAGCGGCCACCAGCCCAAGCGCCAGTCCATGGTCCCTCTACTGGAGTGTTGATTTGGGCGGGGGAGGAGCCGCGGGCAATGGCAGCTTGGACGGCGGCAATGGCTCTAGCGGAGGCAGCAGAGTGAGCAGCAAGATGGGCTTGACGGGCTGCCTCAACTTCGGCGGGGCTTGAGGCTGGAGCGCGGGGGGCGGCGGCGGCGGCCGCACCTCCTTGCCATGCACCACGATTATTCCAATCTCCACCGTTCCATTGTTGTCCACGATTCCAGTCTCCACCGTTCCATTGCCCACGATCATTCCAATCTCCTCCAACGTTGGCAGCCGCAAGGGCGATAAGAGCGAAAAAGACGGTGGCGGTCTGCATGATGTAAAATAGTTCACACTAGTTTTTTAGACTAGGGCTGCTAAAAAAATGTGACTGTTTATTGAGCACTAGAAGTCGATGACTGATTGACTTGTGGTGGGGTTCATGGTGTTTTTATAGTAAAGTAGGTTGCCAACAAAGTTTGCAATTGACAAAAGCCTGCGAAACGATTAATTAAACGATTAGGAGTCATTCATGCCTGACAGAGTAAGTGTTTAAAGCTGCACGTGCGTGCGTGCCTGCATGCATGCTCATGTCAGTAATATCCACTCCACGAGCTAAGTTAATAATTGAAAGGTTCTAATCTAATAGCCTCCTCATGTCGGCTCAATGAATGACTGAATGAAGGAATTGGAAATGAAATAATAATAATGAAACCATGAACATGTGCAGCTATCCCAATGAATGCTGCTTCTAAATGGTAAGAAAGGGTTACTATGAAAGTGTGTATGTCCTGATTAATATGATGATACTATATAATGATTGGTTTGGGTGCATTAATTACGGTACAAACAGCATTTTATTGCATCGCTATACATACTTACTTTACTTTAAATAAAAGAGTAGCAAAATTTTTTAAATGTTTACTTTGGATTTTTTTAAAACTAGTTAACAAATGCGTTTGATAATGTTGCAATTTTATAGTCATCCCTAGTCCCTACTAGTTGATCCTCTGTTCATTGACTGTGAGTTGTGAGCAGAGTAGTGCTCAGCTCCCTCAAGCAAGTGCAATCACGTTGCAGCAGATGAGACTCAAGAGGACAAGGAGCGATACCGATGAATATAATTAATTGCATACAGGTGTAGCAGACGACAGGTGGACACGCCCATGCCACTAACTTTTGCACTTTTCGACAAGACATCACTAATTTGTTTGCTGCAATTATAATGGCATACAATATATACATTTTGTTTATGCTACTAACTATACTTTATGTGTAGCAGTTTCCCAACGGTTACTAGTACTGAACATTCTGCTGCTGTAAAACTGTCAAGTTGGGTAATCATTTTATTGTATTTTTTAAATGGTTGACTATTGAGGACAAGAGAGCGGGCGGACACATTATCTTATTCTTTTCCTCTCCACAAATGTCAGAAAATCTCAAAATTATTCAAACGAAAATCATGTCGGTTTTGGCTGGAGACGCGGTTATGCTGGTGATGATGAAGATGTTGTGATAATAGAAAATAATATGGGATAATAATAACAATGAGACAATGAAGAATGTGGTAATGTAGAGGGAGGTGGAAAGATGGGCTCCTCCGCGTATTACACAAAAACCAAACCTAGGTAATAATAAGAAAAATACTTAAAAGTGCTCGGAGAAACGAGAGTACAAGCAGCTTGACTTGACCAAAAAAATGAAAGGCACAAGAAGTTGTGTATGGATGGATATTCAAAGATCACACTGCGTTTCTATTATTGTACAAAAAGGTGGATACGATAATATGCACTTTTTTAAGGGTTAGTTTAGGTAATCCTGTACACCATGGGGGGTACTCAAAATGTTCCGAGTCTGAGCGAGAAAAAATCCCTGTTTTTATTGTACAAAAAGGTGGATACGATAATATGCACTTTTTTAAGGGTTAGTTTAGGTAATCCTGTACACCATGGGGGGTACTCAAAATGTTCCGAGTCTGAGCGAGAAAAAAATCCCTGTTTGTGTACATGGATGATGGCCGCTGGATGTGACGGAGAGATAAGAAAAGAGAGATAAAAACCAGTGCTTATTAATTGCTTCTGGAGATGAACAAGCCGGACTACAAAGCTTAGCATGTCTAGCTTAAACTGTAGAATGAATGCATGACAAAAACCTATCGAGATGTTGGGAGGAAATGTAAGATGTACATGTGACGGCTTTTTGTCCTTTGAAAATGACGAAAAAAATCTTCGAAAATTGTGAACGCATCTTACTTGTGTAACGACCAAACGTGCTCATTATTNGTGAACGCATCTTACTTGTGTAACGACCAAACGTGCTCATTATTATTTATTTATTGCTTGGAAATATCCTCATTCCTGAGCTCACACATTATAACTGGAGGGTCCGATTCATGATATGCACGTTTTCGTCCAAAATCTCGCATGTTGAAGGACATTTTCTGGGAATGAAATAAACGATATGAAAGTACCCTAGTTGCAGTATCGGATTTACAGCGGCGAAATACATTTTAAAAAATCCTATGTACACGTTCCATTTCATTTTGGTGTACAATTATGTTTTTGACGTATGTATTTTAGTATAAAAGTTTTGGCTTTATTAAATCTTTTTTGCATTCAAAATATAAACCAAAAAAAAATTTCAAAATTTCTCCTGGAATATAAACGCTGCTGCACAGAGGAAAGAGCGGAGGGAGAAAAAGGAAGAAGAAGAAGAAGACGAAAGAGAGAATGAAGACGAGAAAAATATGGCATACGACAGAAACAGACTGAAAGACTGAGGAAAAGTAGGAAATATGAGAGAATGAGAGCAGAGCTGTGCTGTGTGACATGAAAAAATGAAAAAAAGGGGAGAAAGGAAGAATTGAGAAAGAAAATGAGGAAGTGCGTTGGTTGGTGGTGGGTGCTTATAAAAGTTACTATTGCAGAGACGTGGCAAGTGACCACCGACCTTCCTCCCTGATGCCTGCTCCAAAGGCCCCTCTTAATTACCAAACCTGGTTGCGGGCGCGAGCTTCAGCGTGGCTATAATATTCACACGATTATATTAGTACAAGATGGAGGAACATGATCCTGTTCCGGAAATGCATATTATTGTAATGTAATAATTTATATGACTCATTACGCTTGAGCATGGGCAGCCTTGGCGGCAGCAACATCAGGCTTATCGACTGGTGCAACTGGGAGACCACCAGCACCAGCCCAGACTCCTGGACCGGCAGCCCATGAACCCTGTGGAGCGGGGGCCACTGGTCCGGAGGAGTTAATTTCAACCGGGATGGAGCCACGGGCGATGGCAGCCTGTGAGAGCGGAAAGAGCTTGGGATGTAGCAGCAGCGTGGGCAGCGCTATGGGCAGCACGGGCGGAGGCTACATCGGCAGCGTCGACAGCTGGGGATGGAAGGGCTGGAGCAGCGGGGACGGCGGCGGGAGCCGCAACGTGAATGCCGATGGCGGCCAAGGCGTTGATGTTTCTGGCGGCGGCGGATGCAACAGCTATTGAAGAAAAAAATATTTTTAAAAAATTGCATAAAAATCAAATATAATTGGAGACTACTTCAAGCGAAATATTTATTACCTTGAAGATGAGCAGCTCGTGCAGCAGCTACATCAGGAGCCTCCCTAACTGGACCCGGGTTTCCCCAAATGGATGGAGCAGCGGATGCCGAAGAGGCAACTGCGACAAGGAGGAGGATGGCTGTAGAGTGCATTGTGGATTCTTTTGGGGGAATCGAATGATTTGCTTTGTGTATGACAAGAATGAAACAACTGATGGATTTTCGCGAATTGTTCAGACATTTTATACTTTGAGGCAATTTAGCCATACTTGACAAGATTGACAAAAGGGCTGATTGATATACTACCACTAATTACTTGCAACCAGGTAGGTCTTTAACGTAAATTCATTCAGAACTAAAGGGTGTCGTCGTCGGTGGGGTTGTATAATATGGCGTACGTGAAGCACAAGGTATTTTTAGTGCCCTTCAGCCATGAGTTGCAAACGTGCAAAAATGGTCCTAATTTTACTAGTCTTGCAAGTTAGTTATGCATCATTGCAAGTAAAAAAAAATTGCTGCAATCTACCTAACAAAACACACATGCTTTAGTACAACTGTTACTCTATCTAAAATGCAACAACAGTGTGTTAAGGTTAGGTTATTATAGGTAGCTGCCCCCGACAAATGAGCAAAAGGAAGGATACTTACAGGGTGCGACCATTAAATTAAAGTCATTCAAAATTAAGGTCACAGACGGTCAAACATGTGGAATGTGAAGTGCAACTGTACTAATTGAATGCAATTAAATTTTAATACGTGTTTTAGTCTCATTCATTCACGACTAGCGTGATGATGATGTCGAGATGCGTGTATATGAAAATGCGTTTGATACAAAACAAAAATGGCTGGCGTTACTGACTTTATTATGAAAAAGTCCAGCTTGAATCTTTCTAATATTGTCAGTAGCGTAGCTCTTCTTTTTTTTAGCTCCTCACACGAGAGTAGGAGCTATTTAAGCAGACAAAACCACATAACGTTATTATAACGTAACGTAATAAATAACCCATAAAAATCAGCTCACTTTCACATTGAATGGATGCTGACCAGCCATAAATTCTTATTAGCCTACTATATAGCCCAGCTGCTGTGGCAAAATGATGGATGATGATGATGAGGATGACAAGTAGTGCATTCTCGTCGCGTGTCACGTTTCACCAAAAAAATCCCGTGAAACTGGATATTATACACTAGTATAGTATAAGTGAGCTGCTATATAGCATCATAAAAGTCAACAGCTACCTAAATAATACAGAGAGCTGACAGAGAGAAAACAAAAAAGATTTCCTCATAAATACGGAACATGATATACAAGATATCTAGCACGGATTTTTTTTCTGACTCTCCTTTTCTCACCACCAACCTCCACCACCTCATCCTCCCTATATGAAAATGCATATGGGTGGGAAGGGAAACACCTGCGTCCACACAGCAGTCCACGCACACAATTATTACAACAAACCACTAAACTATTCATTTTTTGGGCATCATCTTCCATACAAATATAATATATTTTTTCACATCTTTGTTTGTTTTTAGCCCACCCTGCATCCACCTATGGATGTATTTTTGTCCAGTTTTTGTAATATAAAAGTAGAGGACACACAATATGAAAATCAAAAAATCCAATAATTTTTTTGTTATTCTTGTTTTTCCAACACGCGCGACCACATTCACAAGCAATACAACAATCCCGGGCGCAACCTAACTAATAATATTCCGCTACAATAAATAAATAATTATATTATTAGTAGATCATTTTGCAGTTCAAAGTTTCAAATACAAAAAGAAAATCATGAAGGAAGCAGTAGTAGCATTGATTAGCTTACTCATCATCGTCACTGTCGCCACCTTCTTCAAATCCACCCACGGTATCTGTTTCATTGTCAAATTTTATTATTTCTGTTTTTCCATAATATAGTTTTTTATATCTTTTCCAACTTTTATTATAGGTATCAAATGCCACACTTGTGCGTACTACAAAATAGGTCATCGGAAATTAGGGGATTCGGCATGCAAATACGGGTCATCATCATCATCATCATCTCCTCTTGTCCCCGTGGAGGAATGCAGCGAGAACTCTATCATCCCAACGACTGCTGTGATACCTGACATACTAAAAGTTCATCTTCTTGGAGGTTCGTTCCTGTTCCTTACAGTTCCGCCATGGACTAACTAACCAACTATTTTGTTTGCCAAACAAATCCCGTGGAAAATTAACTCATCATCATTGTTTTTCCCAGAATCTTCACAGGTGGTGGTGGGGAATGAAGGGATTGCAGAAAATGAAACTCGATACGGATGTAGACGAAGTGAGGTGGTTGCAGACGTTGTGAATGGTGGGCGTGGGCGGCGGCACTCCTTCTCGATGGTGTCCCGCTCCTGTACCATCAGCCCAGAGAAAATGTCGGGCTGCGACAAGGGAAGCATTGTTATGGATGAAGAGTTGTTGGCCATACTCGACAATTTGATTCCGGAAGAGGCGCAAGTGCAAGGACTTGAGGACTTTGAGACGTGCGTTTGCTTCGAGGATAAGTGCAACTAGGCGGAGGATGAGGGGGGGGGCAAAAAAAAGCTTAGCGGAAATTTATAAATATATACTTACAAGTCCGCTGCGCTCCTCCTCCAATCACTATCTTTTCATGATAAGAAGGAGAACTAGTAAGCAGAATATGTGTTTATAGTATATGGTCATATTGAGGTTCATCCGTGTGTCCGTGCGAGCTCCAATGCGTTATTAATGTTCATTCATTATTGGTGTTTCTAAAATTGCGATTCTGCTCTGCTCCGCACGCCAAATCCCATTCAAACATTTTTGTTATTGTAAACTTCTTCATTTGTTTCATTTGACTTTAAGTCACAACGACGACTGTAGTGTTACAAGAGAATTGTAAGTGTTCACAAAACTACAAACTTTTAATACAAACAGTTAACTCGTGAAATAGCATCTGACCACAAAAATTGATATTTTGTATCCTAAAACTCTCAAAACTGAATCAACTCTACTCATTCCAGTAGGAATACATATATCCGCATTACTCATCCTCCTCCCCTTTTTCTAAATACTTTGAAGCTACGTATTTAAAAATTTCAAACTGTCTTCTAGGAGAAAGCCTTCGCACAATCATCATCCTTCTCACAAGGCGTTTGTGGATTAGTCAGAATCCAACACCAGTAAATCACGTTGCAGGACAAAATCCCGACTGTCAAGATGGCAATGCTTAATTT
>JAANSN010005237.1:0-12875 GCA_036850665.1 Dicranocentrus wangi | reverse complement strand
TTTTCGTTTCCGATATACTGCAAATGCCGATTTGCAGTCAAAATCCAACCTTCCTCTTTATGTGGTTTGTAAATTCCGGGTTAGTCTGCAATTATAATTATATAAAAAATGCCGCTTTATCAATCCGCAGCTGTAAATGTTTTTTCCATTGTTATGTAATGTGTCGCGTCGCACTGTCGCATTGATTGCGGAAATTCCAAAAGTAGAGCGACAATTATGAGAACAGTTAAAGTTGAGGTTACTTACGGTGTTTTTTAAAATTTAGTCCTCACAGTGAGCTAATAGCAGGTTGTAGGTGACCAATTTCTTAAACTGTCCTGTTGTAGCCTGACCAGAACAGTAAATGGTAGACTGATCTGTTCAGGTTAAAACGATAGAATGAAATCACTGCATGCAGTCACGTTGAAGTGAGAACTAAAAGGATTATTTAAGCCATGCTTTCTAGTAATGAAACAAGAGAGGTTGAGGCTAAACTCTGCTCTGTTTGTGTACGTGACATGCACTGATGAGATGAATGGATGAACGACGTTTGAATGAATGGTTGGTTTTTGAATTGTTGTGGAGTAAATTGCTGAGAAGTTATATGTAACAGTACGGGAATTGTGATTCGTGAAGTAGTATAATAGCAGGGAATGCTTGTACCAGGTACCGTGCACTTGTGTGCAATACGTCTTCGCATTACTACAAATACTACTGTATTTAAATGTGAGTTCAGTCAAAGTACCTAAAATAAAAGCAGAAAATGTTAAGAGCATGGTGGGGTGAGTTTGTGAGGACGACAGAATACCGAATACCCAGTCTTTGTCCCAACAAGGAGTTAAGTAGTATAAAATGCTTTTGCCTTTAATCCACTCTGATACTTGGGAAATAGCGAGGAAGAAGCTACATTCGTACTCCATAAAAATCTTAGGCCCTTTGTTTGATCCTTCTGTACATTTAGTCCTACAGTCCTGTTAGTAGGAGGTTAAGTGAACCGCGACCGATTTTATTAGTGGACTGGACGGGTTTACGGAATATTGAGCATGACATTTCTTCGGCTTGCCCATGAGCTGACATTTATAGCATTTGTCAAACAACCGAACCCCCAGCAAACAAAAACAATACACGTGACTATGTAAAGCAATAGACGTCTGGGATTAAAATGAGGGCTTATACAGAATTCCAAGAAAGCAAAAACAAATATTCATATTCAAGCTCACGTTTTCCAAAAATATCTTTTTAGGAAAATAGGAAAGGTAATGAATGAATGAAATATAGAAATAGGGAGAAGAATTCGAGGTAAATGTTTATTTTTTATTTAATTTTGGATGGAAATATTTATTATGATACTTTATTAATTGGATGTATGCCCTTCAATCGTTTAACAAAAATACGAACTGCTCTCTTGAAGAAATGAACTGTGGCATTGCTTTTTGACAATACATATTTCACGCTCTATTTCCCGAGGGGAATAATTTATTAATAGATTGTAAACTGGCAAAAACCTTGATTTGTTTAAATGTAGCTAGATTTTTTCAAAAACAGAAATCCGCGTGTTTGTAGGACAACGTAGTAGCATAATGTTAGTAGGAATTTTTCTTGTACAGTTAGAGAGAAAATAGCTTAACCACGCCCAGTCACAAGAAATTGTATCGATGACGTTTCTTTACCACGTGGCTACATCAACTTAAACAAGGTGTTTACATTTGTAGTTTGATTAGGATTCGAGTTGCAAAAAATTAAATAAGTACTTGTATACGCTTCATTCCTGAAACAGAGGTTACATAAAAATTATCTTACAAAACTTATATTTCAGATTACCTTGCCAACTATACACACTCGCTTACTTGCACACGTTTATTAGTGGATTAACCAAGAATTTTATTTTATTTTTTCAAAATTTTCTCAACTAGTTTTGAATTATAATTCTATCTATTTACAATTAATATATTATTCAAGTGCTATTACAATTATAAAATTCTGCTTGTCGCTCTACATTCATTGAAAATTTGAGATTAAATGCGGTGCACTCGTGCAGTTTGATCAACGTTCATTTCATTTCAGTGATTTTATTGAACGTACTAGTGTGCTAGCTTTATTTTATATAAACTACGGGATTTTTATCTCTTTTTTGAAAATACCATTTTGGGATTGTATCAGAAAACGAACTATTTTTCACAAACATAACAAATTACACTGAACTGACAGATTGTCCATCGTGAATTTTCTTCATGTGAGTAGCCAAATGGCTTGTTTGTGAAAAGGATTTGCTGCAAATTAGGCACTTGTATGGTTTTTCGCCAGTGTGTACCCTTGTGTGCGCTGATAAGGTCCCTTTCACGCTGAATGATTTTCCGCAAATTTCGCACGAAAATGGCTTTTCTCCAGTGTGAATTCTCTTGTGCACTTTTAATTCACTGGAGGTCAAGAATTCCTTATTGCACGTTGTACAACTATGATTTTGAATCTGCTTGTGAACACGCCACTCATGGCTTCTTAAACTTGCTGCATTGGTATAGTTCTTACCACAAATTTCGCACTTTTGGCAGTTTTGCTTTGCGTGCACCAATATGTGCCGTTTTAAATTGCTGTTGTGAGTAAACACTTGGTTACACAAGATACATTTGTAGGGCTTCTCGCCGGTGTGAGTTCTCATGTGACAACTGAGGGTGGCCCTTGAAGCGAACGACTTGTTGCAGAGTTCACACTGCAATTGATTCACTTTACCTTCGTGAATCTTTCGGTGATTCCTCAAACAATCTCGGTCATAATATATTTTCCCACAAGTTTCACACGTATATTCAGTGGATCTTTCATGAATCTGATTTACATGACTTGACAAACCGCTTCTGGATCTAAAACTTTTACCGCAAAATTTGCAGGAGCAGGAGAAATCTCCTGTGTGAATTCGAGTATGAGTTGATTTTGCTACTTTTGTGAGAAATGCCTGAGAGCAGTAGATACAAAAGTGTGGCTTTTCGCTAATGTGTTGCCGTATGTGAACATAAAGATTAGCCCGCTGCCGATGGGGAAATGTTCTGTTGCAAAACACACAGAAAGGAGGCATTATGATTTCCCTTTCGTTTCCTTTATAAATACCACAAATGATGTTAGGCAGTCAGAATCTGACCTTCCTTGGATTGTTGATTGTACTTTACGGGTTACCCTGCAATTGCAATTAATAAAAATGCGGTCTTATTAGTCTGCAGTTCACAATAGTTTGTTGTGTGCCGCAATAATTGTGAAGCTTGCAAAAGTAGGGGGACAAGTATAATGATAGTCAAGCTTCCTTACACGTTGCGTTTATAAAAGTAAATTAGATTCTACGTCAGTTAAAAGTAGATTGCCGTGGACCAATTTCTTGAACTGTCCTGTGTGGAGTGTCCTGCAGAGCGAATGGTAGTGGAATGAATGGTCTCCTCAGGTTAACACGATAGAAATAAATCGCTACATGGATTTATGTAAAAGTAAAAAAACACGGAACTACTTAAGTCATGCATGCTTGCACTAAAACAAAACAACAGATTGAGGGCAAACTCTCCTCTGTGTTTCTCTGTCTCACTGAGGGAACATGGCATGCATTGGTGAAATGAGTGCATGCGGCAGGTTTGGATTGGATGGTTACTTTTTGGAGTGTTTCTGTGGAGTGGAATGCTACGATGTATGTAAGAGTACGGGAATAGTGATTGTTGAACTAGTAGCAGGAATATGCTTGCTTCAGGTACCATGACTTTGTGTGCATCCAATGTACGCCTAATACTACACAAACCGTTTTGGCATTGTTAGAAATATTCTGTATTCAAATGAGGGTTTAGCTTAAGTACCTAAGAAGAAACCAGAAAAAGGCAAGAGTTTTTGGATGGTGTGAATTTGTGAGAACGACAGCGTACCGAATATCCACCATTTCTTGTCCCTCCAAGTAGTTGAGTATATTTGAGCACCATATTTCGTCGATTTGCTCCGATGGAGCTGATATTTATATCGTTTGTCAAGCAACCCAGCAACGAAGAAAATACACAGTGTAAATCACTTGACGTCGGGGATTAAAATGGGGATTTATCCCAAATTCAAAGGAAACAAACAAATATTCAACCTTTCAAAGGGTTCCTTTTACTTATAAAAATATGTACCACACCACCATATATATTTGTACAATTACCTATAAGCTAAAAATGAAAAGTCCCTAAAACCCGTTTCCCTAAAGTAGCTAACGAAACTTGAAGGAAGTAAGTGTACCTGCACGCCCAAGCAAAAAAGCTTAAAAATACGAAAAATGTGTCTGGGAGTTTTTTTTTTAATTATGAATAAAAAATTCTCAAGTCATCCATTTTACTTTGTTCATCAACCCCTAAGCACAGGCCAGCTGCATGTGGAATTGTATTACAATACGATAAATATTATGGAATGGACCTGAAACACCATTCATTTGCATAAAAGCAAGTGGGAGGTTCAACACATAAATCGTGTGTCGGGTTCTCCTATACTCCCATTTCATTTTGGTCAGAGGAACAAAGCAGGCTGACGTGAGTAAATTCATTGGAGGCATGAAGGCATGCATTGGTTTATGGAAAGATGTTGCATGATAAATACTTATAGCAGAGGATGATTAAGGTGCAATGAATGAAAATAAATGTGAGCAGGTTGTGCTTACTCGCAGTTAATCGTAACTTGCTCGGATTTTATTTGCTTCTGTATAAAATATATTATTAAAATGCAAAATGTTTTTATAATTGGCAAAAATTCACTTAAAGAGTATATTATGTGATGTAAGTAATGTTAAATATAATGATTTGTATGTCCTTGTCTATTACGACGGGTAACACATGATTACATAGTATTTATTTACATTAGAAGTTGAAGTAGATAGTTTCCTTGCCTATTTCTTGCTTTTTTGTTCTGACGAATGATCAAATCTCTAACATGAGAACACTCAAACTGATATTGAACATGTTTCGTGGGTACGTTTAGATTTTCTAGTGGATCCACTTTAAGGGACAAATTAAGCACTTGTGTGGCCAGTTTGTGTTTACATATGGTTTGATAAAGCCAAGCCCCTTTCGCACTGAACGAGTTGCCACAAAAAATCACATGAAAATGGTTTCTCTACAGTATGAGTACTTTCACGACACTATTATTCTTTTGAATAGGAAAAATTTTTGCAGGTTTTATAACTGCAATTGCGACACTTCTGATGAACTGATTGCGCATGCTTTCTTACATTACCCATGCAGGAATTATCATTTTGGCAAATGTTGCATAATATGTGGTAGTTTATCACGGTGAGAGTAAGCAAATGGTTTGCTGGATTCCTGTCCAAAGAAAAATCGCGTTTACAAATAGTATATTTGAAGGCCTTCTCCCGTATATGTGTTTTCGTATGATTACTGAGTGTGTGATGAAGGTGATTACGCAGATTTTACAGTTGAATACTTTCACAGATGCATGGATTGCTTTGTGGTTCCTCAACTCATGCGAGTCATAGTATATATTCCCAAATGTTTTCGCATTCCGTTCTACTTGTTTGCGGGTGAATTTAGTTTTCTTGACACACCGCAGCTTTTAGTATTCTGAGCATGATGTATCTTCATATGCCTTGAAAGATTATACTTGTTTGCAACCTTTTTGCCGCAAATGCCACATTTGACTGGCGGGTTATCCTCGTGAATAAGTTTCATGTGTGAAGCCAAACCAGTTGTGTGTGCAAAGTACTTGTCACATTTTGCACATTTGTAAGGCTTTTCACGAGTGTGTACTCTCATGTGAGACGACACGTTTCCCTTTACGTTGAACGATTTTCCACAGATTTCGCATAAATATGGCTTTTCGCCTGTGTGGATCTTCTCATGCTCTTTTAGATGAGCCCTGCTATAAAATGCCTTAGTGCACGTTTTGCAAGCGTACTTGCGAAGGTTTTTGTGAACCAACTTCACGTGTTCCCTTAAAACATGAGCACTGGCATAGTTTTTGCCGCAAATGGCACATTCTTGGTACTTCCTCCCGGTGTGTGTCAGCATGTGTTGAGTCAAGTTGGCCTTCGTAGTGGAACTGTGTTTACACACATTACACTTGTAGGGTTTTTCGCCGGTGTGACCTCTCACTCATGTGCACATTGAGATTGCCTTTTGTAGTGAATGGCGTTTGGCAGATTTCACAATGGGATTGCTTGTCCCCGCCGTGCGTTGCTTTGTGGTTTTTTAAATAGCGGCTGTCATAATATATTTTCCCACACGTTTCGCATGGATATTCTGTGGATCTGTGATGTATCTGATTTATATGACTTGACAAGCCGCCTAAATATTTGCATCTTTTACCACAGGAATTACAGAAATACGCGCAATCTCCTGTGTGAACTCGTGAATGAGATAATTTCTCCTTCGTTTGAAATTCCTTGGAGCAGAAAGTGCAAAAGTGGTGCTTTTCGCCAGTGTGTCGCTCTATGTGTCGATGGAGATTAGCGCGTTGGACGAATGCTTTATTGCAAAACAAGCAGGAAAATGACATCTTGACTGACAAGGAGGTATACGGGGTAGATTAACTCCAATCAAGGAGGTTGGTTTGGTTGGAGATAACGGAGCTGGACAATAATTGTGGTAACAATTGGGACAATTTACCCTTGTTTAAAGCCGTTGCTAAGAATTTCGTATTCAGTAAATTCCTGGCGGAAAATCCTATATACTTACTATTTTCCCCTGCTATTGCAATAGGTGGCCGAAAGATGTTAAAATTTTGAAGATGCTCTCCTCAGTTGGGTTAGATTGATAGTAACAGGATGGAATTAAATGGAATGACTGCGTTAACTTATTCACGTGTCCAACCTACGTATTAATAGTCAAGTACATACCGCTGACTAAAAGAGTGTACACGTCATGGTCGGAGGACGTTAGGTGAGTGAATAGAATAGGAGGTTTGTGAATAAACTTGTACGGAATAGAGATAAGTGTAAGTGAAATGTGTGGTTGTTGAATCTGTAGCATAATTTTTTTTGTAGCTTTCATTATATCCGGAGAACACATAGTCACTTGGTATTTTCATTACAATATCAATGAGTCAGCGCAGAGAGTATTAGAAGAGTTAAAATGTAAGCTTTAGGTCCAACTTCATGCATATATACTCCTTCTGTGTAGTACAAACTGCCAGTCATGAGAACCACACCTACCTCATTTGGTTTAAAGAAATTACCCAAAACAAAAACTAAACCTTGAAGATTAAACCTATGGATTTACACCAAAGCTTACGAACCCGCTCTGGCGAGATTTACAATGCCTTTCATCGAATATTATTCCTCTGTGTCATGCATTCTCGTAGGAAAACGCCACATGACAATCAAATGTTTGGGGTTTGTGTATCGCTCTGACTTTACCTTTAAGTAATTTCCTAATGCACAGATAGTCTGACAGACAGATATTCCGTACTCACTCTTCAAAACATTAATAATAGCTTAAGGCGTCCCCACGCTAGATTTTGATAATAAATGCATGTGCTATATACCGTTGCTACTATCTGTAATTTTTGCGTACCATGAAGTCTCATAGAGCTAATGCAATGGCTGGGAGACTTGTAAGCCAAAACTTAAGATTAAAATACCTAAACCATAACCCAAAACCTTAAGCCACAATGCTAATTGACTGCCAATTTGATGAGTCGTCGGGTGGAGTTGTTGGAATGAATGTCGGAAAAGTTCTAATAACAAAATAACTATCGAGTGTATATTAATTTGATTTTAAACCTCTTCCGAATAAGACCGAATAAGAATAATATTTTCCACATACGCTGAGCAAGTCATGGTAAAACGGGTAGTTTTGCAAGCCCTTTTCAGCCAATAACCATACTGGATTAATTTTAATATCAAGTTTGTGTCCTAAATAAGTTCAACACTAATTCTTTTTCTCGGCCTCAACTGTCATGGGAAAACCACCACCCCATGAACCACTAAAACCGCCGCCGCTCGAGTACATATTTCAAAACTAGAATTGTGCACATAAACTTCAAGCCAACGCAGGGGCCCCATCTGTACCGGGTAACGGTAAATATAAATTAAGACTGGGTAGCTGCAACCCAGATTTTACTTTTCTACAATCCTACGGAGAAAATTTTGTGGTAAGGTATGATTGAGGAGTTTTGATGACATAAACGTTTTTCGTGCGTAATGCATTTTATTTCAGATCAGACAGAAATGACAAACTGCTTCAATCAAAGCACATAACATAAAATTCTTGTGAGATTTTACACGAAAATGGAAGGTAATGAATGAAATATTAAAATAGAGAGAAAAATTTGAGGTAAACAGAATTCTGATTTCAGGCTGGATGAAAATATTTATGACATTTTATGTATGGGATGTATGCGCTTCAAGCATTTAACAAAAATACGAAATGCTCTTTTGAGAATGTGAACTATGGAATTGCTTTTTGACAACACATATTTCTAGCGAGGAATAATTTATTAATAGATTGTAATCCGTTGAAATCCATGATTCGTATAAATGCAGCTAGATTTACTCAGAAACAGAAATCCGCAGATTTTTTGAACAACGTAGCAGCATAATATTACTTAGTATTATTTTATTTTGTTAAGTTAGCAAGAATATAACTAAATCACGTCCAGTCACAAGAAATGGGTTGGCTGGCATTTTTATACTACGTGCCTACATAAATTTAAACAAGGATTTTACATTTGTAGTTTGGTTAGAATTACAATGGAAAAACATAAGTATGTGATACTCTTCATTCCCGACACATAGGTCCCAAAAAAGTTGTTTTAAAAACCTTATAGTCCAGATTATCTTGCCAACTAAATATACTCATTTATTTCACACGTTTATTAGTGGACTTAACAATATTTTTTATCACATTTTCTCTAGCAGAATGGAATTATATTTATCTATTTGTTTATTCTGTTATTCTAGGTTTATTAAAATTCTCAAGTTTTGCTTGTCTCTCGGATGCCTGTGCATGTGCATTCATTGGAAATTTGATATTGAACGCGGTGCACCCGCGCAGTGTGAACAACTTTTAACTGATTTCATTAAATGTACTAGCTTACCGTAATGATATTTATTTTGTATGATGCATTTATTTATTTATTTATTCAAGAAAAGAAACATATCTTAAGCAGACTTATCATACGAGATTTTTTTCTTTTCTGAGAATCTCACTTTCGCTCGATTTCAGAAAACACTAGTTTACACAAACGTTAAAAGTTACACTAAACTGGCAGATTGTCCATCGTGAACTTGTATCATGTGTCTAGCCAAACTGTTTGATCGTGGAAAGGATTTGCTACAAATTAGGCATTTGTAGAGTTTTTCGCCAGTGTGTACCCTTGTGTGGTTTGACAAGTGCCCTTTCACAATGAAGGACTTTCCGCAAATTTCGCACGAAAATGGCTTGTCTCCGGTGTGAATTCTCTTGTGCACTTTTAAATCGCTTGTGGTTGAGAATTCCTTATTGCAAGTATTACAACTATGCTTTCGAATCTGCTGGTGAACACGCCACTCATGGCTTCTTAAACTTGCTGCATTGGCATAGTTCTTTCCACAAACTTTGCACTTTTGGCAGTTTGGCTTTGTGTGTATCAACATATGCTGTTTTAAATTGCCGTTTTGAGCAAAAGCTTGGCCGCACACAGTACATTGGTAGGGCTTCTCGCCGGTGTGAGTTCTCATGTGACGACTGAGGTTTTCCCTTGAACCGAATGACTTGCTGCAGAGTTCACAATGGAATTGCTTCACTTTTCCTTTGTTAATCTTTCGGTGATTCCTCAAATAATGCAGGTCATAATATATTTTTCCACAAGTTTCACACGAATATTCAGTGGATCTTTCATGAATCTGATTTACATGTCTTGACAAACCGTTTCTAGATTTAAAACTTTTACCGCAAAATTTGCAGGAACACGAGAAATCTCCTGTGTGCATTCGAGCATGAATTGATTTTGCTGTTTTTGTGACAAATGTCTGAGAGCAGTAGCTACCAAAGTGTGGCTTTTCGCCAATGTGTCGCAGTATATGAACGTGAAGCTTACTCCGCTGCCTCTGGTGAAACGTTTTGTCACAAAACACGCAGATGTGAGCCATTATGATTGCCTTTTCGTTTCCGATATACAGCAAATGCCGATTTGCAGCCAAAATCCAACCTTCCTTTTTATGTGGTTTGTAAATTCCGGGTTAGTCTGCAATTATAATTAATAAAAAATGCCGCTTTATCAATCCGCAGTTGCAAATGTTTTTTTTACCATTGTTATAATATGTGTCGCACTGTCACATTGATTGCGAAAATTCCAAATGTAGAGTGACAATTATGAGAACAGTTAAATTTAAGGTTACTTACGGTGGCTTTTAAAAAATTTAGTCCTAACAGTGAGCTTATAGCAGGTTGTCGTGGACCAATTTCTTAAACTGTCCTTTTGTAGCGTGACCAGAACAGTAAATGGTAGGGGACTGATCTGTTGAGGTTGAAACGATAGAATGACATCACCGCATGAATTCACGTTAAAGTGAGAACCAAATGGATTATTTAAGCTATGCTTTCTTGTAATGAAACAAAAGAGGTTGGGGCTAAACTCTGTTTGTGTACATGACATGCACTGATGTGAGGAGATGAATGGATGAACGACGTTTGGATGGTTGGTTTTTGGATTGCTTTGGAGTGAATTGTGGAGAGTTATATGTAAGAGTACGTGAATTGTGATTCTTGAAGTAGTAGAATAGCAGGGAATGATTGTACCAGGTACCAAGAATTTGTGTGCAATACGTCTTGGCATTGCTAGAAATACTACTGTATTTAAATGGGGGTTGAGTCAAAGTACCTAACACAAAAGCAGAAAATGGAAAGAGTATGGTGGGGTGAGTTTGTGAGAACGACAGAATACCGAATACCCAGTTTTTGTCCCTCGAAAGACTTAAGTAGTATTTAATGCTTTTGCCTCCAATTCACTCTGATAGTTGGATTATATTATAGCGAGGAAGCTACACTCGTGCTGCATAGAAGTCTTAGACCCCTTGTTTGATTAGTGGACTGGACGAGTTTACGGAATACTGAGCACGACTTTTCTTCGTCTTGCCCATAAGCCGATGTTTATAGCATTTGTCAAACAACCCCTAGCAAACAAAAACAATACACGTGACTACCTAAAGCAATAGGCGTCTGGGATTAAAATGAGGGCGTATACAAAATTCCAAGAAAGCACAAACAAATATTCATTTTCAAGCTCATTTTTTCCGAGAATATTTTTTATTTACTTAATATGCATTACAAAAATAAATACGTGTACATAAATAGTCTACAATTAAAAGTACCTAAAATATTTTTCTCTAAACTAGCCATCGAAATGCAAAGGTTAGTAAGTGTGTTTTGCTACAAAAGTAAAGAAAAACCTAGATAATATTAAAAATGTATGTAGGGATGCGAAACTAAATCCATCCAATTTACTTCATTTTTCCTTGGATACAAGTTTCAGTTTTTAATAAAAGCATTTAATAAGAAAGCATTGCGCATTATAACGAAAAGACACGTATGAGTTCATTGAATAGGTAAGTGTAAAACAGATTGTTAATACAAAACAAATAATTATTAACAGCGGATCTTTATTTTAATTTTATTTGGCAGAGTTATAAATTTATTTCACTTGCTTTGTATAAATTCATTAATTAGCATAAAGGTAAACTGATTGTGGGTATTGGGTTCAGAAATAAATTATTTTTTTGCTCTGAAAAATGATTTTTAAATTTCAATGGTTCTACTTTTGAATTCGTTAGAATGCATGGAAAGGTTAGACTTTGATATAGAACTACCTAAAAGGGTATAATCAATTAATAAAACATGAGTAGTTCCAAGTCTACCATACAATTAGAAATCATACATGATGATCTTTACATTTATATTAGTATTACACATAAAATTCATGTAGTATCATTCGATGCATTCATGCATGCCTATTATTATATTGTCGGAATGTACCAGTGGATAAAATTTAGCATACCTAACTTCTGGCAAGTTACTCCGAATTTATAATTTTGTTTGGGCTAAACTTGGCAGGAATGACGCCTAATCCAAGTCACACCATATGAACCTGAAATGTCCATCTCACAATCAGTTGTAATATTGTAGTAGTTCAAGACACAAGTAAAAATATAACTTGGTGCAAGCATTCTGCGCTTTCCATTGAACAGCCACAGTTCATAGTAAGTCCATTGCAGGATCTCATAACACAGGTACCATCCCTCGCCCTACCAAGTTGCTCACCAAATAAGTATAAGGTTCATGTCCACAAACCTGAACCATTTGTTGAGTATTCACAACTTGTGTTTGTTTGTGACTCTTTTATAACTTCTGCCCGTTGTATACATTGTATGCATACATGAATATAATCTTTTCATCCCAACTTACCACAACGAACCTGGCTGTGAGGAGAGTATCGTCACCATTTGCTCGTTAGGCACCTATCGCAAAATATACACCAAAGTTTTTCTGCCAGTAATTTATTGATTCGGAAGTTGTATCAACAGTGCCACCACTGTAAGTAACTTTAACTCAACCTAATAATAAATAATAATTCACGCTACATTATTGCGGTTTTTATTGTAACCAAACAGAAACTTTTCTTACCGAATTACATTCAAACGCTCTCAGATTTGTTAATATTTAACGATATATTTTTAATTGCAGAATACATCGGACTCATACTTCGTCTTCTATTCCTAAACAAAGCGGAAGGCAATAGAGCCAGTTCACTGCGTGTTTTGTGACAAAATGTTTAAACATTTGAGTAAGTATTACAACCATATAAATGCACACCTTGGTGAAAAACCCAAATTTTGTGATTTCTGCGGCAAGGAATTTGGCACAAACGGAAACAAAACAGTTCACACCAGAATTCACACAGGCGAATTCCCTTAT
>JAANSN010005236.1:0-12875 GCA_036850665.1 Dicranocentrus wangi | reverse complement strand
CAAAATACTTGGGGGTTGGGGGTGTTCCACAGGCTTGTTAGAGATGTTTTACAGGTTGATTGGTGGTGTTCTACAGAATAATTAGAGGTGTTCAACGGGTTGTTTTTTTGGCTGCTTTGAATTTTGGGTTTTATGCTATGGGGTTTCTTCATTCATTAGTCAAAACTCCACTCCGATAAACGGACATCGTTTTCGAATTCCTCATTTAGGAAACTACATATAAATCCGTATTTCACTTCTTCAAACGAATTATACAACTCAAGATATCTTCTGGTAAGTTATTCCGCTTGGTAGACTTGTTACTTTTGCTTTTGAAGTTTTGATAATTTGACAAAAAAAATGTTCATTCATAATATACAAGCTTGCAAACAAAATGAACATTTCAAGTCAATACTTGCTTTGGTCCAATTATGAAGGGATTTAGTTTTTTTTGGCATTTCATGGATGGGTCAATTAAAGTGACAATAATTATCTCAAATACACAACCGATTTATACTTAACCTTGTATGGGGAGGGAGGTTAAAGTGTGTCAAGTTGAATTTTTCAATGCCAAGCGGATCATCATGACGTCACTCGTCACATTCATTCAACTCACTAATTAATTAAGCTATACGCAGGTAGAATCATTTTGAAATTAGCATAAAACATTTTCTTTGACATATGATGATAGTTTATTGGTAGACGAAATATGAATGTTGATGGTGAGCAGCAAACTTAATTTGATCTAATAACCACACAAGTACTACGTATATATATTCGTTCGTAGTATTAAGAAAAGACACAGAAAGAAAGTAACTGTTATTTCATTTTGCTTGATAATGTTGGAAACTGACCAAGAATTAATTAGTGTGTATACTACAATACTATATATATACTACACATACTTTATCTACGTGGTTGAATAAAATATGACCAACAGATACACTGACTTGACTTGACTCCCCGGGTTAATATACATACAAACAAGGTTATTCGAGTAATTTCACTTTTTTGTATTACGCCTGAACACCATGTTATAGTTACAAAAATTATCCATCCATCAATTTAACATGTAACAACTCATTTTTACAGTAGATACTACTCCAACAGTTACGTAGATCCTCAATCGGCTACTCATTTCGATGATAAGGATGCCCACTGCCCACAACAACCTAGACGATTATCTTTTGGACGTAGAAGGACTTTTGCAAAAGGAAGTTTCTCTAAAATAAACTCCTTCATTTCAGACCGTCCCTGTAAATTAGAGAATTGAAAAAAAACCATTGTTTAGTTTTTAATGCATTCTATTCTATTCTAGCTACTAGTGTATCACCTCATTCGCGTCAGATAATATAACAATAACGTTTTTCTTACTAACCTCATCCATCTCAATCAAAAGTTTTTCCAGGCGAGGAAGCTTGAGTAATCCATACGTCACAGAATTCTTTGTGAATTTATCACTAGCCCTGAGATTAAAGCTTTTGAGATCTAAAAAAAAACAATTGTCATTTTTTGAGGTATTGATGGAGCATAGGATAAGATATCATTTTTTTCATTAAAAGTATGTACTTATCTATTAATTAATTACTCTGTAATCTCGTGAGATTTGGTTGACGATCATAGTTTCCTTGATCCCCTTCCGCTACTGATCCAAGTATTCCATCATTTCCAATGGCGAACTCGTAAATGCACAAGTGTTCCAGTTGTGGAAAGTATTGCCAAACCAGTGGCAACTGAGCATTGCTCCTCAGCCCGATTCTCAAATGGGTGACATTTGGCATCAGTCTGGCCAATTCAGTGAAATCAGCGGCATCATAATAAAAGTGGTTGCTGTTTTTACAAGTAAATTCAGAAATGGTAGGGAATGCTACGCCCATCATGTCGGATTGAGCCGCTGCTGTTCCGACCACAAAACTGTCCGGCAACATATATGAGCTATAGAGGTCCTCCCATAATCGGCATAATCGTAGGATACGAAGGTTCGGAACCTTCTTCAAAAATGTGAGATCCGCCACAGGGAAGCCAGTCAGCTCCAGAGTATGAAGTTGTGCCATTTCCGGGAATGGGGAACGCTCGAAGGGGGAATCACAGTAAAGTTCCAGCTTTTTCAATGTTGTTGAATAAGGCGAGAGTATGAGTTCGACAAGTTTCGCCTCCTCCTCGTCTTCTTTCTCGTTGGAGAAGCAGAACCGGAATGCTTCAAGGCGGAGCTGGCATTGACGACCCAGGATTAAAGGCTTGATTAAAGATGGGCGCAATTCATCAAGTAGGCAACTGAAGCACCTGCTTAAAATTTTACTCTTAACATAGCATTCGGGATAACATAAATTGTGCTAAAAATGAATGGCTATTTATGGTGGTTTCTCGAACTGATTAAAAAACCATGTTAAAGATTTCAAGTCCAGCATTCCCTTGTCCTCCGATCTGATGTCTATTATAGCCGTAACTATTTGGTCCACTTCCGAAATCAATCCAGACATTTCACGTCCGACACCAAAGTGCTAAAGAACAAATAAGGAAGAGTTCACACATTGCACAACTGTTCTGGCCATGATTCATATATCCTATCCTAGATTCAGTTTTTATTGTAGATTTTTTCAAACCTTCAAGTTTGGATAGTTGTTAAGCAGTGATTTCCAGTCCACGGGAAATGGTCTTCTGCTGAATCCTCCAGTTACCGCACTCTTTTCACCAATGTCGACCATTAATGTCTTAAGATTCAAGTTTTTCGTAGCTGGAAGCCCATAAGTCAGTAATTGTGGGTCCACTGGAACTGGGCTTTCCACTGACTTGACATCCACGACCAAGTACTCCAAGTTGGGAGTGAATTTACAAAACAGGATTTCCTTGAAAGTGGCCACATCCGGGATCCTGAAGTGTTTGAGAGTCAAATGGGTGAGGTGCTGGCCGCACTCATTCCAAAACACTTCGAAATGGAGCCGGCTGTATATTTCATCCTCATGCTCCAGATGAAACTTGCGGCACTGCTTAATCCCAACAATATGTCCTCATGGGCCGTGGGTGGATTCAGGTGGGCTTCTTTCAAAAACTTGAGAAAATTGTCGTCACTATTGATAATTATAGTGGAGCCATTCTTTAGCCACGCTGGAAGGGCGACGTTGTACCAGTGTTTGCAGACCTTCCGGTACTGGTGACTGGCTCAGCTCTCTGGGAGACCTTAGCTCAAACAGATGCTTCAGAACCTAACAACAATGAAAAAGGGGTATTTAAACTTTTAATATATATTATATAATTCGGTATACATTCAAAAATGATGGGACAGTTATAATATAATTTCATATTTTAAGAGAGAGAGAGAGCTACAGACAATGCGGATGGGTGAGATGGGGAAACTTCAAACGTATATGTATTGAATTATTAGCATGGAGGAAGCTAACTACCAACTACAGACAGTTGACAGTCAATTAATATGTAGTAACCAATTGTTAAACGTGATTATTCATTATTCAACATTATTAAATTACCACATCCATCATCATCGGATTGTGAGGTGGTGCCGGTGGTGGTGGATTGATTTGGGTGGAAGTGGCTTCCGACTCGCCGGCCGACAGCTCCACCGCCGGAGGAAGAAGATGCGTCGTTGACCTCCAGATGCTTTTGGAATTTTCCGACTTTCTCCATTGTCAGGTGATTGCTATTGATATTACTTCCACGCGACACCTACAAATTAATCCATGTCCGTAGTTTATTATATATGTATAGGTAATAGATAGAAAGCCGACACCAAATCAATCTCACTCGCGAGCTCGAACGAATGCACTGGCGTACAAATGACAAACCAAAAACCAAACCAAAAAGTGTTTGAAAATCCTCAGGTCCTCCTGACACCTGCATCCAAATTTGAAAGCAAATCCGGAATTTTTTATTAGTTTTAAAAAACTACTTACCTTTTATACACCTCCTCCCACACAACCTTTTATATATGCAAAAGCACAACTGACTCATAATTAAATACGGCGGATGGAATTTCAATCAAAATTCACTCACAATCAATTTAATTCGCAATTAATTAGCTCACTCACAGCAATTACAAAAAGTGTTTAAATATGAAAAAAAAAATCCGGTTCGTCCACCTTTTTCAGCACGACCTTAAATGCGTAGTTGTAGTTTGCTTGTGTTCTTCCGTGTGTGCTCCCAGCTCACCTGTTGCTCCGTTTTTTGATGTTCAGGAAGGCCTTGGTGACTTGCTTGCCGGGCAATTCAGTTTTTAAAAACTCGCCCTGTGGGGCATGGCGAGACAAACCCTGTCAGGTATATACAATGGGTTAATGAAGGTTGTATGTCAGTCAGCGCCAAACAGTCAAGCTAGACCTCGAGAGAACCAAGGTAGACTTGGTCTACCTTGACCGTTCGAAAGTCTGCCTAGGCTGTCACGGCCAAGCTAGACTAGAATAAAAATTTCAACGGTCAACATAGATTGAAATACGGTCTACCTAGACCGCATAACGGTCAATGTAGACTACGGAAATTTATTTCCCGAAATTTCCACGGTAAAATATTCATTATTAGATGATGCAATCTGGAATGGTATATGCCCTTTCCAGCACTGATTTGCATTTGGGCCGTCAGCATTGGGTTGATACACAAATATAAATTTAAAGTTTAGAACAGCCTACCTAGACCGTACTGCTGTCTAGGTAGACCGTGGAAATATTTTGTCACGGTCTAGCTTGGCCGTGACAGCCTAGGTAGACTTTCGAACGGTCAAGGTAGGGTAGACCCAGTCTACCTTGGCTCCCTCACGGTCTAGCTTGACTGTTTGGCGCTGGTAGGTATGTATGTATTTTTAGCTTGAAATATGAAATTGAAGATATTTGAAACCATAATTATATGCTCATGCCTCATGCCTATAAAGCTGTATGTGCATGAAATGTTATGTATGTAAATTACTTAATGAATGATCAAGGATTCCAGAGGTAATCCACCAAAAGTTTATAAAAAAAGTAGAGCCTCAAGTCGAATTAAGTAGTTGATGCAATACTATAAACGCTGCCTCTTCCATTTAATTATTACATACTGAAATTAATCCCATTCCCATATCGTAATGAATTACATGTCGTATCATCAGATCAACATTAACTGTTTTTTAGCAAGTTATAACAATGTCCATATAAATAAGGTATTATATATGTTATTTCAATAAATGTAGAGAAAAATTTTAAACACATGAAAAACAATAATTTTGAAATAATGATTGTTTATATGAATGCAAATTTATATACCATCACTAACTCTAGCACCACCACCACCTGCATTGCATATTTGGAAATTAAAGCATGGTTGATAATGGTCACTTGGTCACGTCGCATACTGTTGCCCCCATTATAATATCAATTAGCATAATTATTATTGCTCTGATTATAATTCAAGCTATTAACATTAACTCACCGGGAATACTTGGCTCGGAAGGAAAGTAGTCGATTTTTAATAATCGTGAGCCGCAAACTTAATTTAATTTAACAAAAAGTAACACAAAAAATACCATCACCAACCTATCGGATATTATTTTCCATAGGTTTAAACAAAGAATGGGTAGAGAGAGATTACAAGTTTTAAGTTTGCTTGTAATAAAATTAAAGCATCAAAAAATGGTGTTTAGTTTTTAGATTTTGGTAGGTATAAACCACCTGTGATTGCATGTCTATTATATTATACATGTTAAACTTAACATCTGCTTGGTTGAATAACAAGATTACTAACAACAGACAGATAGATCCACGCTGACTGCCAGAATTTAAAAATTAGAAATCCCCAACTTGTTGTTCATGTCTCTAACAAGCTGTTCATCATCATCATCATCATAAACTTGTCCACATGCAAGACAAGCATCCTCCGGAAAATGGACCTTGGCAAAGGGAAGTTTCTCCAAAATAAACTCCTTGAGTTGAGCCTGTCCCTAGAAAACGTAGAAGTAGAGAATGGGCTTCAATTCTAACAATAATTATGCCATCTAGTTAGCGTATAATCACTTCATTCATTCATTATTACCTCATAATCCAAATCCGCCTCAATCACAAGTTTTTCCAGCCGAGGAAGTTTGAGTAATCCATGAATCACAGAATTCGTGGTGAACTTGTGGCCAACCTTGAGAGACAAGCTTTTCAGATCTACAAAACAACCACAAAACAAAGGATTTCCTGGTGATTGAATGAAACATGGCAAAAATAAAATCCCTTTTTTAAAAATATCTTATACATTTTAAATGGATTTTTATTACCCTGTAATCTCGTGATATATGCTCGGTGAAATCCACCATTTGCTCCGAATCCAAGAATTCCGTCATCCCCAAGCGGGCCCCCGTAAACATCCAACTGCTCCAGTTGTGGAAAGTAGCAACCAATCAGTGGAAAGGTATCGTCGTCCAAACACAATCCCAAATGGTTGATGTTTGGCATGAATCGACCTAGTTCCGAACAACTCCAAGGCCCTCCACTGAAATCCGTAGTTGCAGGAAAATTCGGAAATGGATGAAAATGGACCCAACATCCCACTCATGATGATGTCGAGATTAGGCTTATATCCGAAACCGAACTTGTCCCACCAGACATACGGACTAGTGCAGTAGTCCTCCCATAATCGTAATGAGCGGAGGTTCGGGAGCTTCTTCAAAAAGTGGAGGTCCGGAATGGGGACGCCAAGGAGTTCCAGAGTCTCAAGTTGTGGCATTTGTTGGGGGAATGGGCATCGCTCCAACGGGGGCTCCCCGTGAAGCTCAAGCTTGACCAATGTTTTGGAATAAGTGGACAACACGCCGTGGATGATCGCCGCCATGTCGTCCTCTTCGTTCTCGCGAGCGAAACAGAACCGGAATGCTTCAAGGGGAAGCTGACATTGACGTTGTAATATTAGGGAAATTGAAGAGGGGTTCAGTTTCTCAAGTTGGCAAATGTTGCACCTGTATAAAATTTAGGTGTCATTAACTAAATAAATCATGAAAGATAATTGTTTTACAGATGCATCAAGTTTTTTTATGGTGGATATGCATACTGATTAAAGAACCATTTTAAGGACGTCAAGTTCAGCTTTCCCTTGTCCTCCTCCCTGATTTCCGTTATAGCCTGTAATATTTGGTCCACCTCCGAAATCACTTGTGAGATTCCCCGTCCGACGCCAAAATCCTAAATATCGACAAGTTCATCTCAGGTAATATAATTAATTGCAGAATTGCTCTAGGCATGAGTTTTCAATCCTATTATATAGATTTCGTTTATAATTTCAGCGTGTAAGTTTCAAACCTTCAACTTTGGATAGTTGTTCAGAAGGGATTTCCAGTGCACCGGAAAGGGTCGGAATCCAAGTGCCGCACTCTCTTCGTCCACGTCATCAATGTCGATCATCAATGTCGTCAGATTCAGATTCTTTTCCTCTGGAAGCCCATAAGTGAGTAGTTGGGGTTCCACTGGGCCCTCCATTCGCTGGACATCCACAACCAAATATTCCAAGTTGGGCGTGAATTTGCAGTACAGGATTTCCTTGAAAGTGGCCACATCCGGGATCTTGAGGCTTTTGAGAGTCAAATGGGTGAGGTAGACGCCACACTCGTTCAAAAACACTTCGAAATGAAGCCGGTTATATGTTTTATCGTCAGCATCCGCCTCCAGATGAAACTTTCGGTACTCCTTCATTCCAACAATGTCCTCATGGGCCGTGGAGGGAGCTAGATGGACCTCCTTCAAAAACTTGAGAAATGAGTCGTGGCTTTTGATCATTTTAGCGGATCCATTTTTGAGCCACATTGGAAGGGCGACGTTGTACCAGTGCTTACAGACCAACCGGTACTGGTTCAGCTCTCCGGGAGGGTTCAACTTGAACAAAATCTCCAGTATCTTAAATTGAAAGAGACAAAATTATAAATAAAATGAATACATAATAATATGGATACAATCAATAATAATAGAAGAATTTAACAGATGCGTTAGAGCCTAATTGTAATGATGACAAGCATTAAAAAATAATTATCGGGATAGATAGGAGAGTGAAGAATAAGATGACAATTAGCATTAGTAATTAGTGTCTGTCTGGACAATTATACACTCAGCTCTATGGAGGACGGAAAGTGAGATCGTAAGCTTCAATTAACTAACTACATATTTACGTCATGAAATGTGAAAGTAAAATTATAATTATTCCATGTTTTTATTTTATTACCACATCATTCATCATCGGATCGGCTGGACTATTGATTTCGCTATTCGAAATGTCTTTGAACTCGCTCTCAGCAGCTCCTCCACCTCCACCACCCGACCCGAGGAGGTGGTGATGATGATAATCCACCTCCTTTTGACCTCCTCCTCCGACTTTCTTCATCATTGTGTTGATTGATGAGAGACCACCACCAACAACTCACGATCAGTTTAGTGACGCCAGCAGGCAAAAATTGACCTCCTGAAAATCAGAATTATTAATTATTAGCCCCCTTCAACACCTATTATTACTATTTAACCATTAAATCATAATGAATTAAAAAATGAAAACAATAAAATGACTAAAGTCCCTTTTCCAATTAGACAAGTACGTAAGTTAGGTAGGGGTAATGATAATGTGATAGTAATTAATAATAATTCTGGTTATCGGCAGATGATACCCACCACCAGCAATGATGAGATGAGATGATGACCAATGACCGACACCGCTGCCAAAATGATGCACCTCATGCACTCCGTACGTGAGTGAGAGAGAGCTAAAATTATTGTGATGTCGTCGTTTTGTTTGTTTTTTCACTCACTCACTCACTCACTCCATGTGCTAGCTTGGGTATCCTTCCGCGCGCATCCCTTTTTGAACGAGGTGATTGCACGGGGCACCGAGCGACGTCCAACTCCACGTTACCACCGTCGTGAATATGAATGAACAAAGAGACACTTTCTCTTTCTGTTTACTTGTTTGTTGCTTGCTGATTGATGACATGATGATGATGGTGTGCTGCTATTATGCTGAACGAAGCATATAATTGGTGGTGGTATGGTAGTAGTAGGGGTAAAGAACCCGCTTACATTTGTTGGTAGAGATAGTGTTTGAGAACTGTGTAAAATATACTAAAGTATTGTTTAGAAATCATATGGAATGAATAAAATTACAGACTACACAACTACAACTTTTTCACTGATTTTGTCGTCCGGCGAACCTTTGCTACGCCAGTCCAGGGGATCACAAATCAGCAAATAATTTTCATAAACCATAACAAATCCGCATACACTCACGACAATACTCCCGATCCGCTATGACCTTTGCAAACGGGAGTTTCTCCAAAATGAACTTCTTCATCATTTCAGATTGTGCCTAGACATTAGAAAAATAGAGAGAGGGGGGGGGAGAGAATTGCTTAGGTGTTTTAGTTAATACACAGCAATAAATAGTGCGCTAGTACATAATATAATCTATTTCTTTACCTCAGCCATGTCCAGCTGAATCACAAGTTTTTCCAGTCGAGGTAGTTGGACTAGTCCATAAGTCACAGATTTCTGTGTGAAGGTACTGCCAACCTTGAAAGTAAGGCTTTTGAGATCTTTATCAAAAACAAAATCAATTTTGGAATTTTAATTGGAATTGATAATTTAAAAGAATTGGCTTCATCTTATAAAAGGCTTTAATTAAATTATTTTATTATTACTTTGTAATCTCGTGATAGCTGCTTGGCCATAACTCGCCGAGTCTTCCTCTTGAGAGAATCCACCAAGTATTTCGTCATCGTCAAGGCGGCTGCGGTGAACATGCAAATGTTCCAGTTGTGGACAGTATTCGCCAACTACAGCAAAGGTGTTCCTCCTGGTCACGTTCATGCATAATATACCAAAATGGTTGATGTTTGGCATTAGGCTGGCTAATCCAGCAATCTCCTCATCGTCCCAGTCAAACACGTAGTTACAGGAAAATTCAGAAATGTTGGGAAACATTACTCCGTTCATGTCGGGTTGATTTGCTGTTCCTGAAATTAGTGCGGGCGGAGTTATATAACCTGCGAAACAGCGGTTTACCCATAGGCGTAATGAACCAAGGTTCGGAAGCTTGCTCAAAAAGGTAAGATCCTCCACAGGGTGGCCAGTCAGCTCCAGAGTGGTAAGCTGTGTCATCATCATCATCTGGGCGGACATGATGAAACGCTCCAAAGGGTACTCTTGATATAGTCAATCTTTTTTAGTGTTGTTATAGAATGAAGGGACAGCACGGTTTCCAATTCGGTCCCACTGGAGAAGCAGAACCTAAATGCTTCGAGGCGGAGCCGGCTTTGACGTAATAATAACGGGCTAATTGAGGAGGGTCGTAGCTCATCCCATCCGCAACTGCTGTATCTGTTGATTTAAAATATAGCTTGAAATTACTAGCATTCGTCATAAAAGCATTTTGCCACATGCACTCTTTCATTTATACATTTTGCAATATCCGCATACTCATTAAAAAACCATTTCAAAGATTTCAAGTCCAGCACTCCCTTGTCTTCCGATCTGATGTCCTTTATAGCCATTAATATTTCATGCACTTGCAACTCCACTTGTGAGACTTCCCGTCCGACCCCGAAATGCTGAAATCAGAAAGGTTATGCATGCAGAATTATATTTAAAATGTAATATTTTACAGACATGTATTTGATTTTTAAAACTCGCTTTAATTTTTCAGCTTTTAAGTTGCATACCTTCAAATTTGGATAGTTGCTAAGAATGGATTTCCAAGCCAGAGGAAAACGTGGTAATACACACATTAGCTCAAGGTCGACCATCAATGTCTTGAGATTTCCGTGTTTCGTCGTTGGAATGCCATAATTGAGTAATTCTGGCTCCACGTGACCTTCCACTGAGCTGACGTCCACGGCCAAATACTCCAAGTTGGGAGTGAACTTGCAAAACAGGATATTCCTGAAGGTAACCACATCCGGAATGCGAAAGTTTTTGAGAGTCAAATGGGTGAGGTGGAGGCCAGCCCCGTTCCAAAACACTTCGAAATGCTGACTGCTATATTCCTTGTCACTGGAGCTGGACTCCAAATGAAATTTTCGGATCTGCTGAAGCTGACGCCCGACAATAATGTCTTCACGGCTCGTGGGCGGATTTAATAAATGTGCCTCCTTCAAGAACTTGAGAAACGTGTCGTTGTAATTTCGGCCTTCCTTTGATAATTACAGTTGGTCCCTTGTTGAGCCACTCGGGAAGGGAGAGTTTGTACCAGTGCTTGGAGACCAGCCGGTTCCGGTCACCGGTTCAGTTCTTTGGAACTGCCGAGCTCAAACAAAATCTTCAGTACCTTCAAATTGCAACAAAAAGGAATAGAATGAAGCTCTCTGACATCCCACATCTGAGAGTTGAAAGTACTTTTAAAAATTAAATAAAAACAGTTGTGGAAAGGAATAATTTCTTTCAAAGGATATAATAAATAAAATGGAAAATTTAAAATTTTTATCCAAAAATCAAAATCAATATATTTAATACCACATCGTTCATCATTGGATTCTGTCCAGTGATGATTGACGAGTTGTTGGAGGTGTCTTTGGGGTCATCATCTACAGCCACAGCAGCTACTGATGAAGTATATAATATTCCTCGCCTTCCATTATTACTGATTGTTTATGAAGAGATCCCTCCGGTTAGGGTAATGAATGCAGGAGGTTATCGGCAGATGATAAAAAGATCCACCGCCGAGCCAGCGATGAATGATAACTGATTTAACTCCCAATTAAATTAATTAATTCCAAAAACAACACGAGAGCAGGAATTAATAGGATCATCAGACGGAATTTGTATCTCTCTGCACACGGCACAAAATTAACTTTCAACTTTGAGCTCTAATGTTGAATGTTGTTTTGTTTTCTTGGCGTTTTTTGTTAAAAACTCTGTTGTTCTCACCTTTACTTTGGCTCTTCGCTCCCGCGGTTCCAATTTTGAAAGGGTTGATCTCATGAGGGGAATGGGCGACAGTGAATCAGCTACCTTTTACCAAATGAACAAAGGTAGGCCGTCATATTTGTCATTTGTTTGTAGCAGATTTAATTATACATACTGCCAAGCAGGTGGTGGTGGTGGTGTCCAGTTGGCAAACTGGCTTAAAATTAGTTGGGTGTGGCGTGAGTAGATAATAACGACATCAGCATTCCATTTTAGCTTTTTTAAATTTTCGATAGGGGGTTCTGGAATTTATATATATTTTTGTGCAGCGAAGCCCTTCCTCATCCATCATGTGTCACATGAAGAACACTCGTTCGTCATAGCAAATTATTTTTATGTTTGTTTTTTAGTTGCTGTCCACGTCCACACTCCTTCCGAGCAACTTGGAATTGATAGGATTTCGTAGGTTTGTTTGTGCAGGCTCAATTCATTCATACATTAAAAACCAACCATGGGATCGTGATCGTCATTATTATCGTTACACATCGTTATGTTAGGTCACAGGCTACAGCTCAATGTTTGGGTGATCTTATAAGGATTTGTTAAATCTAAAACGTCATGAATGATGAATAATATAATATTCGTTTTTGACAAGGATTTTTATTCACCTCCGTTCCATATAATATGGGGTTCCACTCCACCAAAGTTCCAATTCAATTTAGGATCCTGAACAAAGAGATATACAGGTATACGGGTTTGGTGACAACAGATATTGATTATTGTGGTCATGTGGTGATACCTGACTCACTGGGTAAGTGGAAGATTATAGGTTGTTTTATTGGAGTATTAATAGTGTGATTGATGACGGGATGAACTAGTGATGGAGTAGTTTAGTGGAATCAATGGATGTTATAGTAGTAGTACTGTGGTAAAATTGGGTAATTATTAACTTGCGTTCAAGCTTTGCTTAGCAAGTTATTGCGATTACCTTCCCGTCTGTCTGTCTGTCTGTCTGTCGGTCTGTCTGTGATGACTCTAGCAGCCACAGTTTTCAAGATTTTC
>JAANSN010005235.1:0-12878 GCA_036850665.1 Dicranocentrus wangi | reverse complement strand
GGGTTTAAGGGGAGTGTTTGACAGGGTTGAATATCGTAATAAAATTACTGTTGAAATTGGGTTTGCATAAAGTTTTATGCAAATCATCATACACTTAATAACCAAGGGCGACGATGACTGACGATGACATATACTGGCACGGTTGGAAGGAAATGGAGCGGATTGGATGAGGGGGAAGAGGAGCGTGAGTAGAGGTTTAAGCAGGCAGCGGCCCTGAAAGAAGGGTAGTGTATGACACAGTTGGAGGGGAGAGTGTATGACAAGGTTTACGGGGAATGTGTTTTAGGGTTTAAGGGAATTCAATTTGATGGTGTTTGGTTAAGGTTCTGAATTAATTAAAATTTACGTATAAAGTATAATCTTTATGTGCAAAAATCATAGCATTGCTGCCAACTGAATTGAGTCGGGAATTCAAATGCACATTTGATTGTATTCAACTACATATGCTATTTTAATGTAATTGTAAAATTGAATAATTATCAAATAATGAGTAGCTGATTCGATTTAACTTTGTTTTGCAATGCGTAGCATGCGTGAGATTCTAGAATATCTTTATTGATAAGAATATCTTTGAGCTGTGTGTTGTGTTGTGTTGCAAGAGTGCAAAAATGTGTACCTATTCTATTATAGTTGTGTATAGACCTTTCCCACCCAGCCCAGCTCCACATTTTTTGACCTGGTTGACCTGGTCACACACTAGCCCAGAAAGCCCTCCAGCCATCTTCTCTGAAGGTCAGAAATGGAAACGCCATGTATTTGGCGGTGCGGTGGGTCTGTAAGGGCATCAGTGGTGCAAAATGAATCACTCTCCAACTCCAACAACACCTTGCTACCGCTCGACGTCGTCGCCCCGGGGAATCCTTTCCTAACCAATTCACTACTACTGCAAGCTGCGCCATTACTGAAGCTGAACTCCAAAATAACGCCAAAGAAATCCAATCTCTCTGCGCGATCGAGAATTTTTTTTACTAGTATGTATAATTATTATGACGCGTGCGTGGTCAAACATTTTAAAAATTTAAGATAGTCTTTTGATTTAGATTAAGATTGGTGACCTGTGACCTTTTTAACTATTTGTCTTCGTTTTATACTTTTACTTGTATCCTTTAGTCAAGGCTGGAGGTGATGTTTCAAATTACGTTTAATAGTTATTCTAATCGAACGATGAACGAGGTGCGAGGAGTATTGACATTGAAATAGTGAGGATTTAAAAGTGATAAAAAAGTGAAGTAAGTAGTTGAACTGAATCTTCTTCCCTCCTTCGTCATTCATTATGGAGGGGGAACCCCCTCCATAATTAGTTTTGAAACGGGAATCAGCAATGAGAGGACTCCAGAGTGCACACTTGACAAACAACTTGGTGACAATCCCCCCAGGAGGTGGGATCCTTGGACAAGTCACTACTGCCGACCTACTTGGTGGAGTCATCATAAAGCGATCCACCGCTATGAATGGTGAGTCAGAAGACGACATGCCGGTAGGTGACAGACAAGGAGCTACTACTACCACTGGGGTTTCGAAGGCGTCTCCCTCCTTCGCAGGAAGTACATCACCATCCCCAGGTCATGATGACGACGAGTGGTTACTCTCGTTGGATCTACAAGATTTTCGCCCAACGACTGACACTGACGAGAATGGTGCACCTATTTTTCTCCTGTGCTCCTCCTCAGCAACTTCTGACTCTGGCATAAGCATAAATGGGGAAGGGGCTCAGGAGGAGCCTCCTGCCTACGTAACTGGAGGAGGTCGTAAGAACTACCGTGGAGGAATGTGCACCGAAGACAAACGCTGCCAGTGCAGAACGGGAAAATGGTGGTGCCGGTTCCGACCGCCCCACCCTTGTGCTTGTCACTGGGAGGAATAACGTGAGCCTCCTAGGGGCAGCACACGCTAATCACCCTCCGCCGTCACCACCAATTGTTGAGCAGAATCCAGTCTTGACCTCAGACAATGTCAATCTTGGACGGAAATGTATTAAAATATGCTGTACCTACAGCGTTAATCCCCAGAAGAGGGGGAGGAGCACGAGAAAGCGCGGAAGCGACGACAAATCATCCTCCATCCAGATTTTCACCGAAACCGAAAAAAACAAAGAAAGGCTTGAAGGTCAAAGAAGTCACCCTGTCTGAACCTGCGCCGTCTTCATCGAGTACCGGTGGCGCGGTCGCCCCACCACCATCACCACCGACTCTCCCAAAGCATAATTTTGCAGAGAGCGATGATGACGGCGGCGGGGGGATCGCTCCACTCCGGAAATGCGTCGTGTGCCTGCAGATGAGACCGTTCACCCAGGATATCTATGAGGAGGTGTCTCCTTCTGGAGGTGGAGGTGAACGTCCCGCTACTATGAAACGTACTAACACGACGGAGCCTAAACTAGTACGACGTATGAAAACTCTCCTGGCGAATATCCAGATTCCAATCCCTGTGAGTAGTGAGGTGGATTTGTTTTTACGCTGTTCATCAACTATTGTACGGTACTAATTTTACTAAATTAATTTTTTTTCCATTTTAGACAGGAGGGAAGCTTAATGAGATCGGGATTTGTCCATCCTGCTTGGATTTACTGCAGCGATCGTACGTGTTCAACTGTGCCGTTACGCAACGGCACAAGGATGCCGCAAAAATGTCTGGATCATTCTGTGACAACTCCCCGCTCAACCTGGAACCCTATCAAAGAGCCGTGTACAAGAATTCCTGGAGTATCTCGAAAGGTAATTTTAAAAAACCAATTTGGAATATCTTTCTTTACGACGTCACAATTTTCACCGTTTTTTGTCGCTTATGTTTTTGCTTCACCAGCTAAAGAAGTATATTCGAAGCGATTGGAGCAGAAACATCCCCAGTTTGCCCAGCGTCACCTCACCGACGCTGACTGGGATGTCTTGTGTGAGCACCTACATCTGACTCCGATGGATATCAAGTCAGAGAGGGGTCGCGAACTGGAAAAGTACATAAACTGTTCGGAAAGGTTGTCACATCTGTACTGCATCAAGTGCGAATGCCTCGTGGAGAATGGGAAAAGTGGCTTTTTGAACCACATGAGTAGCCATCACCCTCAAGATCCTGTCTTACTTCCCTGTGACATTTGTGGAGGCCAGTTTCCAGACAAGACTGATAATAATAATAGTACGAGTTCCACAGAAGACGACGACTACTACTTTTCCCACTGGATATCCCACTTTTATTTTTTTAATGCGTAAGTTTTGATGACCTGTTTGTCGTTGTTTGTGTATTAGGTTTTTTTTTCATTTTAAATCGGATTTTGATTGCAGATGTGGAACGTGTGGGAAACGGTTTCCAACAAAGGACGTCCTCACTCAACACCGTCGCACGATGCACAACAGGAAACCGCAAGTGAAATATATTTATATATATTATCTTGTCAGCGCAGTTTCGTTTTGCATAATATTCTTCTTGTATATAATTATTATTAGGCCCTATGAACAACTGCTAACAAATTGTTCGAAATATTTTTTTTTCAATTTTAACAGAATTATGCCAAAGGGATCCCGGCGTCCGTGGAAATGCTACCATTGTGGCTGCCTGGTTCAAATTAAAAGAATCTCTAGATTCGCATCGGGACACGGTTCATTTCAATGTCAAAGTCCACCTCTGCCATGTATGCGGTGAGGTTTTCAAGAGTGGACTCTCCCTATACAGTCATCTTCAGTCACACAAAAGAGGAGGTGACTACAAGTGCACCGTTTGTAACAAAGTGTTCAAGACGAGATATGGGGTTAAGGTAATTTTTTTCACGACTTGGTTTTTCATGCTTTAAAAATATGAAAATCAGGGGGGTTTTTAGTATAATTTCCTATTCGTAATTAGCAACATGCAACAATACACACCGGTGTAAAACCTTACCGTTGTCCGATCTGCGAGCGTGAGTTTCGTTTAAAGTCCAGCCTTTCCAAACACAGACAAGTTCACAGGAAGGACGACCAAGACTTCAGAGTTGCACGTGGGCACAGTGGAGGAGGCTCGAGTAACGCTGCAATAACTCCAACCTCATCATCATCACCAGGAGCTGTAGGCATCCCAAGCGTATCAAACTCATCGAGTGACCCACAAGTATTGACAAATAATAGCCTGAAAGAGCCCCCCGTTAAATTTGCAAGGAAAGAGGAGAAAGTCGACGTCTACGAACAATCCACATCTTCAGGCGTCGACCCGACTAATAGCTTCACATCATCGTCGTGGTCCCCCACTCATGTAACCCCAGACAGGGAATCAGTAGCATTGGAAGACCCACTGGGAGTTGGCAAACATTTTCTAGGCTACTTTGTTTGCAGCATTCCCACAATTGGACCGGGCGACTAGGTCCAGCCAGGCTACACTGTACTCTCGAAGAGGATCGTGAATAATAGAAGGCGCAAATTGTGAGTGAAATTACTTCACTGACCAAAGTGAATCAGTAAACAAAATAAACAAAATAATAAAAAATAGCAAAAATAAAAAATAGCAAAAAATAGGAACAGTAAAAAATATAAAAAAATTAGCAAAAAATAGAAACAGTAAAAAATATAAAAAAATAGCAAAAAATAGGAACAGTAAAAAATAAAAAAAATAGTAAAAATAAAAAATAAAAAAAGACTTGTAACCGTAACTTATTGTTACTATTCTTTTGTTTATGTATAAGTATCAATGTAAAATTGATAATAATAATAAAAATAGGTATGAATTGAATAAACTGTTTATCCAATGTTTTCCTTGTCTCTAATTACATTATTTTTTTAAAAGAAATTCAATTAAGTATGGCTTCGTGTATTTGTGGCTGTAAATGGCTACCCATTTATGTGACAACAACAACAAATCAATGATTCGACAACTGCAAAGTTGCTCCATGACCAGGGCCACCAGGGGCGTCGCTTTATCTATAAAGTTAGACCCTCCCAGCTCCACCTCCATGAGCCCAGAAACGACTTTAGCTGTCTTCGTTGCATCAAAATGGTGTTGCACTCGAGGGACTTCACTTTGGGGTTGTTGCCGTGTAGTGCATTTCTCCAGCAAATCCGTACATGAACAATTTGATGATCGCCAGGTATACACGAATGCCCCGAGGAGAAAGCACTGAAACGGAAAAGCATGTGAGCGAGGATCAGGGTGATTGCAAAATGAGCCACGGCACGACCGTGTTCGTCCTGGTTGAATTGCAGATTGCAAATTTGGATGATCCGACGATAGAGCTTGAGATGTCGGAGCAAAATGGTCGTGTTAGTAGAGCCGGCAACCACAGATTCAATCCGCCTGCAGGAACAAGCCCATTTTTAACAAAGAACAAGAAATTTTTATAGGTCAATGTCATATTCATATTATCTAAAATAACATTATATGTACACGTTTTACCATCTGAATTGATACAAGTGGAGGATGGAGGTCACATCACGGAGCAAATGAAAATATTCATGACTATGAATACCCATAACCCTCCAGTAATCGCCGTTGCCCAAAACGTGAAGTTGGTTCAGAACAAAATTGGGATTTTCTGCCAAAGGGGAAACCTGTCGTTCACCTCGACCCCTCGTGCGATGTGACGTATCAATGGAGACACTCAATGTTCACCGGTAAATCAGGTTGCAGAATGCAACTTGGAAACCGTGGGAAACCACCGGACACGTTCCAGAAGTCGACAAGCAAATTTCACCATCTTACATATTAAACTTAGCTTTTCCCAATTTTCTGTAAAAACAATTGTTTCAAATGGCGTTTTTTATTCTTGTTGTAACAAATACAGATAGATTGTGATGTTTTCTTTCAAGATTTAATTCTGATACCAAGTCGTCGAGTGTCCTTTCCACCAAGGTGATCATGAACCCGGATAATTCCATTTTACGCACGAGGGCAACCAGCCTTCCAGAATAGGTCGCCCGTTGTCAGTAGCTCTGAGCCAGGCGGTCACCAGGACAAGGAGGGCTGTTCCGCTAGCGTCAACCACCCAACTATTTTCGAAACTTCGAAACCCAACTTCGAAAGGATGCTGATGATGGGGAGAAGGGTGAGTGAGTAGTATGACTACAGCGAATATGGCGTAGAGCCCAATATGCGGGTTTCGTTTCCGTGAAAACCAGCCGCTTGCCCGGATATTCGTGACAAAACTTGGCAATTCCATTTGATGTACGTATGTTGCTGAGAGGAAATCCTGAATCGGAGAAGGGCTCGTCACCCTTTGCAGAAGGACTGCGCTAGGCCGCTATCTATTATTGCTCACTATTTTTCAATGTTGGATAGAAGGGGAGTGAAAGTGAAAGCAATTAAAGTAATGGGATTTTGAAAATGTCAGAGAGACAAAGATTTTTAAAAATCATATGAATGAGAAGAAATATGAGATTAGCATAATAATTAATGAGAAAATGTTGTTCTAGGAGCCAAACGGGGTTTAGTTAGGGCAGCAAAGTGATATAATGGAAAACTTCCAAATATGATTGATTTTCAACACATTATTACATCTGACATGAGTATGTATTTGGAATTGTGTCAACAATTCGAATTTTGTGAGTTACAAGATTCTAATTACTCTTTGACGCTGCAAAATGGTATCATAATACGTGCGAATAAAACAACAACACCTCGCTTTATGTATATTCCAAAGATGTAACATTTGATTATGTGTAAAAGCCAACCTGACAAACAGGATGTAGACAACTTGTGACCAAATGAAAATTCCGTAATTGCTTTCATCTGGCTAGCTGGCGTATACTCAATTATGAACACCGAATGTCGAAAACCTGGTTTCTGATTGTGCAACCGGTTGTGAACGATTTTTTCGAAAGTAAAAGAAAATGTAGATGCTAGAGTAAATATTGCCAGACAGACAGACTGACGTCCCTAATACTAATAACCAGTTATACTAATAAGTAACCATTTTACAAGATCATTTTAACATAAATGTTATAAGAAAGTAGCAAAAGCCATTCAACATGGCTCAGACGTCCCTAATACTAATAACCAGTTATACTAATAAGTAACCATTTTACAAGATCATTTTAACATAAATGTTATAAGAAAGTAGCAAAAGCCATTCAACATGGCGTAATTTGTATAATAAATTTAAATTAAAAGTTAAAAGATATATGCGCCAAGTAAGAATTCCACTCTTCCCCCGTCTCCTTCACTCTCCCCTCATTTCCTCTCCTCCCTCTTTCCCCCCATCTTCCCCTTGCTAAGCCTCTTTTCCTCTCTCCCTCCTTCTTATACGCCCATACTTGTTATAACATGTCATTTTTAAAAAAAAACTTTCAACCTTGACCTTTGATCTCTCGCTTTTGACCCGAATATGGGCTGAATTTCATAGGGTGGTTTTCCCTCGATCCAATACACCTACATGCCAAGTTTCAGCCAAATCAGATAAAGCATTCTTTCTTGCCTAGGTAAGTTATCGCGCAGTCACACACACAGACACACAGCATCCATAATTTCCTAAAGAGCTAAAGCTTTTGCCACTTAATAAGTGGAAACTGTGTGTTTACACCTTTACGGAAACTAAGCTTTCATAATAACAATTAATTTATTCATTATGTAAGTTACCACCACCAGTTACATGTAAGCTGTCACTTCTTCATGCAATATTCAGTATTTGCGGGTTATATTGCTGGTTTTGAGGGTAATAGTTTTAGGGGAGCCTCTTATCGCCGCTGTTGCTCAACAACAAGGTAAGGTAACATAATTACAATGTTCCAACGTCAAATTAAAAACTTATTTCCCAGCGCAGTTTGTTTTTGTTTTTAAGGTTTCAATCATGCACGCAGCTTATGCGAAGGTTATCACAGTTTAACCGTCTAAAACAAAAGTTCACACTTAATAATATTTTAAATCATGGCGAAGGAGAATGTATTCCCTATTCAAACCTTCTTGGCAACCCATGCTAAATGGAATTCCCAAATTTTCCCTCAAACCTGTGGACAAATCATCGAGTTTGACAACATTCGGAGAATCTTCAAGTCGAAAAAACAGCAGCAGGGTCCCTTTTACATCCGGTTCGCTTTCCACATCCTTCTATCTCTCGCTTCCGGCATCAGCATTGTTTTGAAACGGGACTCGGACAGCTTTATCTTTGATCTCGGTGGAACAGCCCTCCTCATCATGGTGTCCACCGCCACTGCTCAGAGTTACTGGCAGCGAGCGGCACACTCGGAACAAATGGTGGGCTTCCTAAATGGTGTAATAGGGCTGGAAGCTCACATCAGACGTATCCCTTCAGTTGGTAAATAGTTAATACATGTGTAAAATGCCAATGTTATCCATAAACTATTGCCTAAAATTACAAGACTTCATTTTGTTTAGAATATCCCAGGCACATCCAAACAATTATTCAGATTGGAAAGCTGGCATGCAATTTCTTGGAGGCCACTCGAGCTATCCCTATAATGATGGCCGCTGGCTCTGCTCTGCAGCCGGACATTCCGCTGAACGTTGTGTACGCCGTAAAACCGCTGGTCTCGACGCTTTTGTGGGGAACAAACCACCCACCCGGAAGGTGGCCGCTTTGGCTCACAACTCCGCTCGTGATTGGAGTTAATTTTGGCGTCTGGGTCATGATGTGCACGGCTGGGGTTTGGTTGGCCATAGACATCTTTATTGGGTCGGTGACGCCAATATTGCAGTTGGCTCAATTCTCATGGTAAGATAATGTGATTTTATAAAATATTTGCATAAGTTGAAATATATATATATATATTTGTTATAGCTGTGTGAAATATGTAGCCAAGCCAGNGTGACGCCAATATTGCAGTTGGCTCAATTCTCATGGTAAGATAATGTGATTTTATAAAATATTTGCATAAGTTGAAATATATATATATATATTTGTTATAGCTGTGTGAAATATGTAGCCAAGCCAGAGGCGGTCACAAGCGATCTACGGAAAAGTCTTCAACTCTATCGCGCCATTCAAGTGTCAAACGGGCAGTTCAACAACGCCGGGAGGATCACAGTACTCCACTTGGCGTTGTCCATGATAATAACTCAAATCCTGTTTGTGTACATCCTCTTATCCACTACAAGCCTGTCCCTTCCCTTTCAGGCCTTTCTCTTTGGGGGATGTCTGGAGGCGATGGGGGTGGTACTGTTGATGTACGGATTTGCAGGCGAGGTTCACAATGCATCAGCCAAAACACTAGCTTCTCTCAAGACTAACACCCTTTTCATCCGAAGACGACAGCTAAAGGCGTTTCTGAGCTCGTGCAAAACCCTAAAGGTGGAGTTTGGAGGGGCAAACTTTATAGAGAAAACGACCCCGCTGGTAATCGAGCTGTTTTGCAGTTGTCGAATAATTAATTCCCTGTTGTTGTCACGTAATTAGTTTAGCATATATCTATATGTATTGTGTTTAATTATCATATTTGGAAGTTAAGAGCGTAGTTAAGCAAAATAAGCAAATTATTTTAAGGTAGCTCACGTTACTACAGTCAGAGATAAATCAATTTATAGACATGTTTCATCGCTTCTATCGTTGCCTCGGTTCCCGACTTGCCTTTGGTATTTGGAGTTAGCAACACGCTGGGCATTTTCCCGACGATACAACTCCAGTCCAGCACAAATACCGCTGCCAACACCACCAGTTCACACAATAATACACTGACAATTACCAAAATCTTTTCACTCAGGGCGGGCATCGCGCGCTTCTCGAGATTCGCATCTGCACTGTCCTCAAAGGTCGCCGGCGTGAACTTGGCCACATTGTTCCAAAATTCCCAAATCAAATCCCAGCGGATTTAATAGCCTTGGCCCGAGCCATTGCGAGCGAATATATGAGGAGAGAGAATGTTAATGAAATATGTATGGGACATGGGTTAATGTAGTACATTTTCTTTTGGGAGGATAGCTAGGGGAAAAAGGTTTGTGGAAAAATTTGTTTGCAACACGATGATATGATTTTGTGTTAATTGTTATGTCGAGTTTGGGGGATTATGCATGTATCACACGCATTGACCTGTGTGTATGTATTGACTGGTTACGACTGTTCTGACTTGGTATTATATATAAAAAGACTTATATTAATATGGTATTATTTATTCTGACTATACATAATTTACAGAAAAAGGGGTATTGTAACTTCGTAGTCGGTTAACTTCAGTTTCGAAACATAGCTTCTTACAGTGGTAATTCACCGCACTGTTAAGCTAGGCGTTTCACTCTACAGCTCATTTAAGGCTACGCAGAGCATGTGAAGTCAGTTTCCATGTCCATCCTTACCGGCTCAGGACAGCATCCACTCTTTTTCAGAGTGCAGTTGCATGAGGAAACGATAAGAGCCAACTGATAACTTTACGCAAAATCGGGGTCTTCTTTTACATCCGGCCGGAGCGGCTAACAACACTGAACATATGGACACACATTTTACATACAAATAATAATAATAATAATACTTTATTGTCAGAAAATGTGTCCTTCATATAAGGAGTTTTAACACATTCGACATGCAAAAACTTATTTTTGGGAACCAATCCCATTAAAATAACAATTTTTATGACATTAGTTCACATCATTTCTCCTTATTTCATATTCCATCCTATTCTCTAAAGCTAGCTAGAGCGTTTCTCACGATCATCTCCAAAAAAAGGTATTTTCTTTCCGATTTCCTACTTGTTACAATGCGTGCATTCACTACTACTCCCACGCAAAGTGTACGCATGTGTGTGCAGCTGGCTACCCTTACGTACTGGGATGATCTTGGTATTCCTTTTCCCACAGACAAAAGCTAATTTTTGTACTGGCCTAATCCTCACCAAGTCTCTTCCCACAATAAAAATTGTCACAAATTTTGATCCAATCCTAGCCAAATGAACACAGATTGATTTAAGAAAAGTCCCACACTTCTAAACCTATAAAGTATACCTATAGAGAGTCTGGTCGTAACATTAATATTATTTTTGCCCAGTTCAGATCCACCGGAGCTGTCATTTTGACTTCAAAACATGGCTCGATGTCCACTCCGTCCAGTACCAGGGACTCACTCCGGGAAGCCAGAGAGGCTAACAGGACAAAAGTTGTTGCAAAAATATTTTGACACATACTTCCACCAGTAACATATTTTTTGCTTCAGTTAATTATTTATGCTTCGGAGTCGATTGGCAAAATGAAATCAAGAAAAACTTGGAGGACTGCTTTGCTGTTATTGTGTTTGCTTTATGGTGTTATTCGGTTGAAGACGAAGAGTTTATAGATCAATATCTTCCAGACTATATAATATTTACCTCTAAAGAAATTAGGCTATGGTCTGGCTACAATTTAGTAATTGTCAGTTTTAATTCCAGTTGACAATACACACAACTAATTAGAAATGATAAATGTTTTAAATTTAATTAACCCTGGAATGAGAAGAAACATGAGATTTTATCATAATAATACGAGAAATAATTTTCTAGGAGACAGACAGGGTTTAGCTAGGTGGGGCAGAAGTGATATATGGAAAAATTCCAACAATGATTGATTTTCAACACATTACATCTGATTGTGATTAGGTATTTGGAATTGCGTCAACAATTCGAAGGTTGGGAGTTGGAGTTACTCCTTCTAATTACTCGTAGACCCTGCAAAATGTTGCTAATAATGATATGATAATACGAGTGAATAAAACAAAAACACCTCGCTTTACGAATATTTCAGAGATGTAACATTTGATTCTGTGTAAAATCCAACTTGACAAACAGGATGTAGACAACTTGTGACCAAATGAAAATTCCGTATTTGCTTTCATCTGGCTGGCTGGCGTATATTCAATTATGAACACCGAATGTCGAAAATACTGAGCGGTTTCTGATTGTGCAACTGGTGGTGAACGATTTTTTCAAGAGTAAAAGAAAATGTGGCTGCTAGAGTAAATATTGCAAGACAGACATACACTGACTGAAAGACTGGCTGACAGACAGACGGACAGACGTTCCTAATACTAATAACCTTTCCTTTGCAAGTCGCAAGTTAACAAGATCAAGATCATTTAACATAAATGTTATAAGGAAGTAGCAAAAAAGCCATTCAACATGGCGTAACATGTTTAATAAATTTAAATTAAAAATTAAAAGATATATGCATCACGTAAGAATCCTCCTCTTCTACCATCTCCTTCCCTCCTTTCCATTCCTCCTCCCTTTTCCGCCTCGCTCTTCCACCTCCCTCGTTCCCTCTATCTCCACGCCCATATTTGTTATAGCATGTCACTGCAAAACACTGTCCAACTTGACCTTTGACCTCTTGCTTTTGACCAGAATGGGCTGAATTTCATAGGATGATTTTCCCTAGACCCAATACACCTACATGCCAAGTTTCAGCCAAATCAGATAAAACAGCATTATTAAGTTATCGCGCAGAAAGTCACACACACAGACACACAGCATCCATCCATAATTTCATAAAGAGCTAAAGCGTAAGTGGAACCTAGTGTTTACGGAAACTAAGCATAAGCTTTCATAATAACAATTAATTTCAGTAGGCCACCACCAGTTACTTGTAAGCTGTCAATAAGCTGTTTTTCTTCATGCAATATTCAGTATTTCCAGGTTATATTGCTGGTTTTGAGGGTAATATAGTCTTAGGGGAGCATCTTATCGCTGTTGCTCAACAACATGGTAAGGTAACACAATTACAATGTTCCAACGTTAAATTAAAAACTTATTTCCCAACGCAGTTTGTTTTTGTTTTCATGGTTTCAATCATACACAGCTCATGCCAGTGTGCGTGACCACACCAAGTTTAATCGTCTAAAACAAAAGTTAAACCTAAATAATATTAAACCATGGCGAAGGCGAATGTTTTCCCCATTCAAACTTTCTTAGCAACCCATGCTAAATGGAATTCCCAAATTTTCACTCGAATCTGCGGACAAATCATCGAGTTTGATAACACTCGGAGAATCTTCAAGTCGAATAAGCGGAGAGGTC
>JAANSN010005234.1:0-12882 GCA_036850665.1 Dicranocentrus wangi | reverse complement strand
TTGAAGAAATAAAAAAGGTAATTTAATAAAAAATAAAAACGATGCAATAGCATTACATAGGAATTGTAGTATGTACTCAGAGTCAGTCACACCATACAGGGTAAAGAGCATGTAGGTGTTAACTAGCAGATTATAAAATTGATCGCGAATTGTATAAGAGCAAGTCCCAAGACATAAATGCGTACGGATACAAATCTACAAGTAATTCCATTCGAAGAGAAATGAAAATTGGGATACCCATGTCACACATGTCTGAATTCTGAAAGTGAACACAAAAAATACCCTTCAGAACACAACAGATAATCATTGACAAAACGCTATTTTCGTTTGAATAACTAATGATAAAAAGCCAAGGTTTAAGGCGAGTCGGGATTTATCATTATACGAAATGATTAGCATCCACCTGAACTGCTAATTAATTGAAATTAATTCTATTTGTTTGTGCACATAACCTACAAAATTTTGTAATGCATCATTCACGGGTAAAAATGAGGATATTCACTTTTCTAGTTTTAAACGTGTAGTTCCTTTTGTCGCACGGAATTTATCTTTGTTGGGCTTGTTTACTACATTTACCGCAGTTTTCAACTTTTCGTCTTACTTCACTGCATTGATACCCCGGTGCGGTTATACTGACTTGCTTACTTGTTAGTTGTGTGTAGTCGCTCACTGAGCTCTCTACTTAAGATTTCAAAAATACCTGTGCGGATGTCGCAACTCTGAAGGCACTATATCGTGATAACATGCTCAGTAGTGCCGATACGAAGATTTTAAACGAAGCGCATAATAAAACGATGCGAGTGAATATTCCCCTCTCAGCACCATCATGGCATGGCTAATGTCATGCACCAGCAGATCCGGCATTTTTTACATTGCGTTATTGTATTGTAATCCTAATTTCGCAGTATCTATTAAGAATATCTTTACGCGCGATGGTAAACTTCTATTTTACATTTTCTCTAACTACAGTTCTTCCTGTGGACAATGGTTTACATAAAAAAAATCCGCCGGGTTTCATGATGTCTGTAAAGAGAATTGTGTAGTCTTGAAGCTTGTGCAGAACCCCACACAACAAGAAGGAAATCGCAAAAAAAGTTGATTATTAAATATTATAATAATATAATCAGGATTCTTACATATACCTACATTTGCAAACTGTACTCTATTCATGTTGATCCTTTTTTGATATCGTTGAACAATGACGTTCATCGCATTGTAAATTTTAATGCGTATACTATAACACATTTCTAGTAACCAACTTCCAGATAAAATTTTATCTTTATTTTGGCACTACATTTGTAGTGGCTGCTTTATCTCTCCTGGTTGGTACCTATTGTGGACATTGTTTAGTTAGGGACACTTCTTTACGTGAATTTCTCAAGTTAAAAATAACTTTGCCATTATTACATACAAGAAGGCAGAGTGACAAGATGATGAAGATAACAATGGCTCAGTTTTGTTGGTATAAATACACTTAGAGATGCAGTGGAATCCAGGCCATTGGCATTGACAATGTCCTCAATTCTTCATGAAAATAAACTGAAGTTGGTTAGATGTAGTGTAAAGCGGGTCTAAAAAATTATGATTAAACATGTCCCATGTTAGCATCCCTTTTACTTATATGAACACAACATAGCTAGTCACGACTTATGACCATTCAAAATTGTGATATCTTATTGTGTGCTAAATTGTATTATTTACCTATTTATATGTATACAGAGATAGGACGGGGATTACTTTCCCCAAGAATGTGTATATTAGTTTATGTGTGCATCTAATGAAGATGTTCCCCCTCTGGTTTCATCCGCTATAATCCCAAACCAAAGAAGACCCAAAGTTAACAAGTAACTACCCACATATTTCTCAACTGTGACATATCTGTGTCACCATAATTTATATATCCAGTGAATGCAACAAGGTTCTACATTGATTATGCGACGATGTATATCAACTACATAGAACAATATCGCATTGCGTAAGAGAACATAAACAGGAATTTCTTAACGCAACGGAAACAACGGTTCTGTCTTGCTTTCTCAAAAGTTATCAGGTTACAAGACACTAGGGATACATTCGTAACATGATTTTCGGCTCATTTGTTTCAGCCATTATCACCACATCACAAATTCATATAAAACATGCTAAAGATGCGTGAGACATGACCTGAATGAATAAAAAATCATAACCATTTTTCATACTCGCTGATTTTCCTTCTCAAGACGCATTTCGCATTTCTCTCCTCTGTCGCAGTTTTAGTTTTGGAAATACCTACGTAGAGTGGATTTTTTTTTGCATAACTGTGCCCAAGATTAATAACTTTTCAAGTGAAACGAAACAGATACTGTCTGAATACTTGCATGCAGCCATAGGCATATATCCTTTGAAAACTGATTTTATGAATCAAATCCAAATCGAGAGACAACCCACTTCGTACAACACAAAACCCATCTTGTGTCACGCATTAATAAATCGTGCTTTACGAAAATAGCCTAATAATAAAATCTAGAGTGTTGGTTGATATAATAAGAAGTACGCTAAGAGCTTTTCCCAGCCTAACCGAGAATCCTCTCGTCTTCGTGTAGACCAAAGCCAGCTGCGTCGACATTGTCATTCTCAAAACTGTCAGCAAGTCAGCAATCCTCTATCATCATTTGCCCCACATACATTGAGAAGAGGTAGGAGATGCTTGTGGACCACAGATATAGGAGATATTTGTAAGAAGCGGAGCAAGAAGCAAAAATGCATCTCTGAATCGGTGGTTCCTTGTTTTCCTACGAAATCTAATTCTATCATCATACCGCGACTGGTCACTAGCTACCCGTTTATGCATGCACAGTAGTGGTCTACCTCTATGATTTTCGCCTAATACCTCTGACTTGGAACTAATAATAACGGTTTCCCCAACTGTAAATCTCCTATCATGCATGTAAGCAGTAGCAATTGTGCTTTATAGCAAAGGCAGAGAAAAACATCTGGTCTTGCTCTTGGTCAGAAACGAATATAACCATCTTGTCACGTTGTCACTGTCGCGTACACTTTATGCATAAAAACTACTATTAAGTAAGTAAGTACTGCGGCACATCAACTCCAAATGCTGGCTTCCTTTTCGTTCGAGTGCTGTGTATATATGGCCAAAGTGTTATCATCACCAGAGGGGCACACAACCTGCCTAGCACTCACACATCTACATCTTGATTTAACACAATGCAATACCTAAGAATGCAGGTAAGTTAAGGAAAATGATGTGTGGTACTGGCATATAATAAGTATGTACTACGACTGAATAGGACAACCAAAAGGCATGTATAATGCATGAATCATGTTTTTTCTCAAGTGACTCTCGGAAAATACACATTTCTTCACGTTCTATGCCTGTTCATCCATACATCCTTTTAAGCTCACTCGAAAAGAAATGCTGGCGAAATCAAGGCATTCTCTAAGGACTTTTAATAAGACAATACTGGTACTTAAACGTTAAAATACAATCAGTGTGGTACTGTTCTGGGCTTTGTACATTGAAAAGGCTGACAAGAAAATGGCTTTTGTTTCATTCACGAACACCTCACGACGAGGACCTTCTCTCAAGTTTAGTTACTTCATTTGGGAGATTCCCTCAAATAGTGTTTAATTTTTTAGCTGAAAATTATCATTTATTGATAATGAATGAAAAGAATACTATATTGTTGTAGGTAGGCATACCGTTTTATGGTCATATATATATAATCACAATCACAATCAGAATGATGATTTTCCTCTATATGATACTATTCTCCTAACTGAGATTATACATATTGTATATTATGTATATTGTCTCGTTGCTGATTGTTGTGATTGATCTCAGCCATAGTATCTATAGATCTGTCAATCAATCAGTATGTTTAAACAGATATCCAAAGGGTTCTGTGATACTCGGCAGCGGAACCGTTCATCCGCTCGAACTGTGTTTTGATAGAAAACAGTCATTACCATGAAGTTTGTGGTCAAGTGTAGCCATATTAATCGGTCACCGTCATAATAATATACAGACCCAGCACAGAGTAAGATTTGTAAAAAAAACACGGACGTAACGCATTTTTTTGTTTTCCACAATCCCTTCTAGTCTACTCTGTACAGTTATAATCAGCGAATAGCTTGTCGTTATCCATTCATGGATCCTAATTAGTCAGGCTTATTTAGTGAGAGTTTGGAATTTACTGTAAACTTTTGTGAAATTTGAACAAACCACATAATCCGTGAATTGTTAGTGTAAAAGCGTAAAACATTATCTTTAATACAGGGCAAAAATCTTGCAAGATGCAATTATGACGTTTGCAATTTCTGCATTGTCAACTAATCAGCAGTATTTGCGGTAAATACAGGTGAAAAAGTTACAAAAAAATCGACAGAATAATGATGGAGTGGCCAAACATTTCACTGTTTCATCAATAGAGTGTTTAAGAAAGGAGCATTTAAGTAAAATGTTCCTATCAGATGGGATTTGTAGTCTCACTTTTTACAATAGGTATATGTCTTCTTTTTTTCGATACCTACTCCAAACTGGCAGGAGAATTGTTCACGTTGCACATTCTTTTTTACGGTTATGATCTCAGATTTGAGATTAAATGTCTCGAGAATTATTAAACGTTCTGCACTCTGGCTCAAACAAGGCAATCTTTTTTGCGTAAATGTGTGCCAGGATCTATATGCGTCTAACAAGGGCTTCATTTAGGAGTTTTGTGTAGCGGCATGACATCGTCGTGAAATATAAGTAGAGAAAAAAAGGTGTACAAAGCATCTTGACTCTCTGAAATTGGCTGAAATGGTTTATACACTCATACTGCACACAATCATTTTTGAATGGGTACATAAAAGAGTCTCCAACCAAACGCTCGTGCAAATACTGCAAATAAAGCTCATTCATCAGGCCCTTCTGTACCCAAACGCACAACAAGAGTTGCACACTTATTCCGAGTATTACACGCAGTGCAAACACACACACATACAGACAGGACTTCATCTGCACTGCAGCTGAGATGAGGATTAAGAAGAAGCTTGGTTAATGGTTTGATGACTTGTTCTGCACTTCTTATCACAGACTTTACATGAAGTGCTAGGAAAGCCTCAGTGCTAAGGCTCAGCTAGGCAATGAGACGTGTGAGGTGATGCGCTGCTGAATCGTTAAGGTGAATGCTGCACCAGAGTAATAAAATGTCGACACTGAGGTATGCATCCGTGTATGTATGTATTACAGTACATTTTCATATGTGAGATTTACACGGGTTTTTATATACGTATATCCATGCACCACGGGTTTAATACAAGCATGGCTCTTTTCCGTGGACCGTTTTGAGGTCAGAAAGTAACGGGACGCTTTTCAGTCTTTGAGTCTCACTGAGAAAGAAAAAGAGGTTGAAAAAGTGAGTTCGTCATGGCCCAGGAATACACATCTTTTGAGTGGTAACTGGTAACAGCAACAACAACAACAACGATGTAACAAGTGTGTGCATGGTGTATTCATGCAGTTTTGGAGGTATTAATGGGAAGGAAGCTAAAACGCAGTAAACATTTCTTTTGTTGCATGCAATGTGCATTCTGTCGGTTTTATTACTGTCACAAAAAGTTACGAATGAGGATGTAACGAAATGGCATCTTTTTACAGTTTAGAGTACTGCTTATACATATACTGGCTGTGTCCACGTCCAAGTTTATGAAATAAATTATAAAAGTATTGATGACAATATCCTCAATTAGCGCTGATATCCTACTCGTTTAAATGTAGTGTAATCCTACACCCGAATCCTTCAAGATGAAGGTTTACATACTTATTTGTTTATGTTCCTGTGACAAATGGAACATGACAAATTACATCTGTCCGAAATCCACATGTTCTGCTTAGGCAGTGATCATAATGACTTCGTAATTGTCGATTGTTTAGGAAAACAATGTTCAGTTCCGGGTTTTGTGAGAGCTTAAGTCGGGCAAGTTTTCATCGCACAGGTGAAAGGAAGGATAGGATAACGATGAAATAAATTTTCTCTGCTGTAAAAGGAATTGGTTAGAATAAAATGATTTACTCATATTGTGCTGTACTGGCAAGCATAAGTTTATATTAGTTAGAATTGTAGAATATTTTTAAAGATAAAAGCGCAACATTTGAATGCAACTTTACAGTTGTAAGTTTATTTCGGTGTAACATGTTACGCTATTAAAATGGGCTACTTATGCTGCCTAATGTTCTGCAAAATCCTATTCCTAAAATGAGAATGGGTAGGATATTTAAATATAGCTCTCGACAAACACAATTTTATTACTTTGTGACGGTGTGGAATTTGTATATGAATGCACGTTAATTTTAATATAAAATTAGCAATACAGGGAATGCAAAATAAACAATGACATTATGCATGATGCTAACGTGTCGAACTAAACTTCGTTTGAATCTCCATATATGTATATTTCTATTATTGAAACAAGCGTTTTGTGAAGATTTTAAATGCAGGTCAGAAAACTGCCGTCTGATCCCCTTGCGACAAAGAAAACAGCACGTCCACTAAAAATGTCATATCATAGTCTTCATCCGAGTCATACGTACCTAACTCTAACAATTGCACAGCCCCCATATTGATATAACCCTAGTGGCTGTTTTGGACTCGGGGCTCGAATCCAGTGCTGCATGGAGAGTTTAAAGGTAGTCGGGAAAGTGCTTCAGGGCACGATATCAAGATGCATAGGTGAATAAAATCGAAGGCAAATCGAGTTATTATGTTATAAGACTAAGACGTGTTATAAGACGTGTCTTATAATATAAAGACCCAAATTAAGATTGATATCATTTCTATACGTTCTTTAAGTGCACACAGCCAACAATAACAAATAAGAGCAAACAATGCACTAACTGTAGCCAGGTTGGGTGGTCCCGTCGCCAAGAAAAAACGCAAATTGCAGCGAACACACAAAAGCAAAAATAAATTGGCAAAATATTAATATTGGCAAGGGCTCATTCGTGCGTTCCTTGTACGAAGCAAAATTAATATTTACCTTAAAAACATGCAATACCATATTGGTCTCGACGGGTAGAAAACAGACTGTGAACTTGAATTCACTAACAATAAATTTAATAATATATGTATATGAGTATCAGTATCAGTCAGACAGACCACATGCATCATGCACTGTACAGCTAGGCATTCAACCTTGATTCTATATGAAAGATATCTTACTTTTTTGCTATTCGCTCTACTAAACATGAACATCGTTCAATGCACTTGGGCTGTATGTATGCGTGTATGATTTTAATACAGTTCTCATTTTCAAAAGCTTTGTGTAAAGTTAGCCTGGTGTAAAGCGGTGGTAGTCTTGGAACACAAGAGAATCGAGATTATAACTTTTTGAGATTATCTTTCAATCACAAACTTAATAAAAATGGTTGGAGCTGAACAATAACCTATGTAACCAAAGACAGATCACCAAATGCCTTGAATTTTGTATGTGGTACACTTGCATTGTTAAAACTCTGCATGCATTACAAACCATGCTCACCGTATGGTTCTGTTCCCAAAAAGGCCCCTTTTCAGTTTTACTCATTCTACCCATTCCAAAAATTTCTTGAGTGATAAACTGATATACCTAAAAAAAAAAAATCAGTTGTAGTTATGAAAAGTACTTCAGTTTCTCTGAAAAATCCTAACTAAACTTTTTTAGTCTACAATGTAGGAATGAGTGATCAACCCCAAAATGAGAATTAAAACCAGAGCCCCATTAAGTAAATCACTCGTACTTTCGTACCTTTCTTTGTGGACTATAAAAACTCACCAGTCAAATTATATTTAATTTTTTCGATGAAAGTGTAACAATAAGAGATTAGACCAAGGTGTGTGGAAATTAGACAAAGGATTTATTCATATGTCATAATAACATATTGTATTTCACGCATGGTACACAACCAGCTAAAACTGTATGAGTTATTTAGTTGTATGCATGCATACGATATATTATTCAAAGTCACAAAAGTATGTACAGTAAACGGGAGTACAACATTGGCGCTTTAGTACAAAAGGCAATCGATTCAGCAAACAAACCCTATTGAAAGTTTAACCATGCCAAAAACATCACCAAAAAACTTTCTATCCGGTTCTGTATCATGTGCATTGTATTGTTTGTCTCATGCAGTTGACAAGATGGGGGGTAGGTGGGTAGGTGTATGCAATAGAGATGAAGTGGTTCTTCAATAAGAAAACGGTAATAGTTTTTGAATGCTTCGTTCGTATGTATACAGGTTACATTGTAGCAAAAACAGGTGCTGCAAACACATTAAAGATAATTTGCAATTTTGGACAAACCCTAAAATTCTCAAAGTTGACAACTACCGGTAAACAATGAGTTCCCTCTATTTCATAGAATGATACGAATATTGTAATACGTTCATCATTGCATTGTGTTTGGAAAATTAATATCGGTACAATATTACAGTAACCACAAATAGTACTTTTGTGTATCAAGTATACTAAAGTATTACTACTGCCTTCTTATATTAAAGCGGTGACACTACACGGTAGGCAATTATTAAATGGAAAATTAAGTTTTTACACGAGAAGTAGTCTCAACGTTCGCATTCCTCCTATTTTCAGGTTTGTACAGAGAAATTATTTAGGCGCAGTAAGCTTGGTTGTACGCAGGGTGAATACATATATCCTTCTTCCACTTTCAAAGGATTGGTTAAGGTTTGGTTTTGGTGAAATCCCGAAAAGTAATAGTGAATAGAATTCATGTGACGAGCAACACACCATGCTTTTTACACCTCCACTTCAAGGAGATAATAATACTTATGTTGGCAACAAATTTTATGAATGAGTTGATGACGCCAGTACATTTACATATGCACTTTCCACTTTTGTTTTAGGAAGTAAACTATGTACTTACTACGGATGCGCTTTTATGGCGTCATATTCTAATATGGAATTATGGATGAGTCAACTACAGAGACGGACGTTATATTAAATCCAATATACTTAAATATCCTTGTTGCACGACTATGTCCCAGTTCGAAAAACATTGTACGTGGGCAGCAGCTTCTCCATGTACACTGTCGTCAGCATTGGCAAAAGGAAACTCTAGGGGTTTACTTCATTCAAAGGTTTACCTAGTCAAGGTTGTAATTTTGCTGTCATATCCCGTAAGTCTCACATTTCACAATTTTCTTAAAAAAAATACAACGTTGTCGGACAAGCCGACAGGGAAAATAATATTCAAAGTGGGCAATTCAAGGTTGTTTTACAATTTCCCCATAAAAGTATATTTTTATCGTAAACCTGCAAAAGGCAATTTATGTTTTCATTGAGAAAGTAAGAATGAAAGAGGTAGTGTATATAAAACAGGATTTTACTGCTACCGCGCATAGCTCCCGGCCCCCGGCGATGTAATAGCAGCGTCACATCTAACTCCTAATTATAAAACAAGACGGGAAAGTTTTCAACATTTTACAAAACCATGATCAAGGCCAATCATCACGATTTCGTAGGAAAAAACAGGAATATTCACCACGATGATAAAAAGGGTTGCTGCGAGGGTTTCTTATCAAGAAAGAGATAATGGAAGAGATCCAAAAAAAGTCAGTAACTGGAAGGGTAAGTGAACTTTCAGTTACGGTACAAAAAGTGCGTAACGTTGCATCTCCTTTTCATCTCGAATGTTGTCATTTCGAGAAACAGCACCGGTACCTTCTCTCATCTTGTATTCGCCAAGGCATACATTATTATTGCATAATAAATAAAAACTATGTTATTAAATTCAGTACTAGACATGGATTCAGTTACACAACACAGCTCGTTTTGTCCCTGAACTTGTTTCAGTCGCTTTGTTATTTCATCTTTCAGCTTGAGCCCCACACCAAAAAGACAGGTAGAACCGGATCATCATCAGTCCGGCACTCACGCGGTAACTCACGCACACACTTTCAAAGAACCTATCATCATCATTATTATCCGCAAAAACTATTCAATTCATGTAGTAGTTTTTGTATATCTTGAAAATTCTTATTATGCCCATTTCGGCCTCAGTATTGCGAGCAAGTTGGAGTAGAATTTGTCCGTGTAATCATCGTCATTTCAGAAGATTTATTTTCCTGTACGTTATTAACTCGTTTGAATTTTCTCGCATAACTTGCACATTTTTTTCGGAACACTACAAATCATGGTGAGTACGAAATGCGAAAGGTATCATTACGACCAAAGTTTTATTTTTCAGACCGCATAATACGGTACCAGCTCCCACGCATGGACCTTACAAGTTGTGAAAAAATTTAATCACCTAACTGAAAAAATACGCGGAAAAAATCATTGTGTAGTCAGCACTAGAATGGAGCGCCTTGTGCAATAACTGAATATGTAACGAATGCAGAATTTTTTCTGTGATGATAGTGGTATGAAAGGACTTGCATTAGTAACTTTATTGATTGTTTTCACTGAACCTATCAATTTCCTTCCGGGTATCCCATTGTAACTTTCATACCACATTGATTGTATTCATATTGGATACTAATTTTTTCGTAAACTGAAGGGGTTCACTGGCTTCAGACGGATTAAGATATAGGTTATGATTGGCTCAAAAAGACTTTTCAGAAAGAACATTGTTTTACTGTATGTATCGAACCAAGCCTACGTAATTAAACCCTTTGCTTCCTACAAATCACAGAATAGAATTGCAGTTCGCGACTTAAACTTTTTGATTAAAATTTATCGCCACATAAACTTATCCATTCCTAAAGGAATACAAAACTTACAATTAGTTTCGACTCCTGCATCATACATATTATTATTATTACATATATACAGCAGAAACGCTTCAAGTCTCAACTCAACCTCGAACCGGGGTCAAGAGGCGGTCGCATATTACAGAATAGTCACTCCGTTCTCCACTGACGTGGTGGCGTTTGTGCTATACTGGTTTAACTCTTTTTCAACTTGANCGTTCTCCACTGACGTGGTGGCGTTTGTGCTATACTGGTTTAACTCTTTTTCAACTTGACTATAGCAAAGTGGTACGAATACACATCCTAATATTCCTAATCCTTAACATGATTACACAATACATATGGTATAGTAGTACCTAACTTGAAATTACGTACCCCAACTCATTTCCTTTCCGCAAGAAGACGAACGACAAACAATGGGATGCGGACACGACTCCTATTATTTCATTAAAGTGTCTCTGCCTTCTCCATTCAAAATTATTACATGTTAAAAAGTCCATGTATGGCTAGCTGTATGCATGCAGTTACAGCGTCTCGGTGTAATCTTCAAGTTTCGCAACAAAATCATCATCTAGAAAATTAAAACGTTTGTTGGTCTTTGCACAAGTTCTGTACTGTACAACCATACCGCTGCGCTGCTCTGCTCTGTTGATGTCAAAACATCTTTTTTTTACAAATGGCTGTCGTAGCCTTATACGACAAGCTTTTGTCCACTGCCCCGTCCGATCCCCCAAATGCTTTGATTTTTATGCCGGTTTACAAATTAAATACTGTTGAAGACGCCCAAGCGTATAGTATCACATCACAGCGAATTGGCAGTGAAACACAAAGGCAAAGCGCACAAGAATACGCATTATCATCATTTTCATTATCAGTCATATAGAGTATATGCAACATAGCCGCGTTCATTCCTCAAACATCCTCGGTCAACGTAAACATATCTGCGGTGTTTTCCACAGAATATAGATGCGAACATTGAAATCATATGAATAAAGTAAACCAAAGCGTTTTCCAACTTTAATGCAGAATAAGACTGGTTAAAATGTAGAAAGGAAAACACTACTGAAGGAAGGCAATGACCGCTATGTTCTTTACTCTCCTCTCGGATATGTGCAAACTTGAGAGTTGATTTTTCCTAGTTTTAGCTTCTTCTTCCAATATGATATCTCGAAAAGATTTGCTCTTATGGTTTTCCACTCCTTCTTGAGAAGCACTTTTTTGTAAAAATGTATTATTTTTTATGATCGCGATTATGGCATGACTAGTGAGTGATGATGATAGTCTTATAAGCTGGTGGATGCAGTAAGGAGCTTCTTGTCTTTTTGAGTCTTGCTTGTGGGATGGAGGATGTAATGAAAATGTAACGTAAATGTAAACATGGAGTGAGCGTGAGTCAAGTACCAAAAGGTATAATATATTCTATACCTGTGCAGGGCAAAATGTAAAAGTGCATTATAATACGAACATCCGTTTACTCCTCTAAAAGGTTTTTGTGACGATGATGATGGCTTATTGGATGCGGAGCACAATCATTTTCTTGTTTTATTGTAGTAAAAAAGCAATGTCAGTTTCAGTTTATGGGCTATGCCTTTCATGGTTTATTCAAAATCTCATTTTCTAAAATGGAAAGCAGCAAAAAGATTATTACATTTTACACCTGAATGAGTACACCAAAGTGGAGGATGCAAAATAACTCATTCTACACATACAGAAACAGAATGCGTAAAATGGTTACTTAATCCCGTGAATGTTATGTCCTTACATAACAGTTTATTAATGCATGAATAAATTAGCTTTTATGGAGTTTACACAGACAGCGGGGACAACCTCTCTTTTACAGTCAGTGAATACTTTTGCAGCTTGCCCAAACTAAACGGTGAAAAGCTTCTATTGTGATTTGCGACTCAAGTGTTTCCTATTGTTAACGATGCTTATTTTGTGCGTATTCGGGAAATAACTGTAGTCAGGAAAAGTTAAAAAAGGATTATTATGAATATCGTATCGTACACGCGTTACTTATCTCGGACTTTAAGAGTGCAACGAGACTTTATTATTCCTACCGAAACCATCAAAATAAATCCAGAAGGAAAGCAAGTACGAATACATATACATAAAAACCAGCCTACGAATACATACCATAGCATTTTTTAAACGTT
>JAANSN010005233.1:0-12882 GCA_036850665.1 Dicranocentrus wangi | reverse complement strand
GGGGGCGGACTGGTGGTCCTGCTCCTGGAAGAACTTGGCGTGACTCGTCGTGAGCAGGACGGTCGACACTGTTCCAGGGAAAGTGGAGTTGGCGGAGGAAATCAGTTGCTGGAGTTGGAGTAGTAGTAGTCCCTGTCCCTCTGTGGTGGAGTTATTATTACCACCTGAGCGGTGGGGGTGGACTACTAGTTCCGTGGTGAGGATGAGCTCCACAGGTTTGTATCCCGAGAAGGACGACGTCTCTTTGCGGTTGTGGGCGGCCACCACGGAGGGGATCCAAACCAGGCTGTGAGCCTCTGCTCCTGGTGGCTCTGCCAAATTTTAAGAAAAAAAAATGCAAAAATGTTCCCAATATTTTTTTAGGATAAGCAAAATTTCGCAGGATATAAACCCCCTTCTTTACGTTGAGAGTGTGGCACAGGTGGCAAAACTATGGTTCTAAACTGCGTCGAGATCAGTTGAACCATGATCTCCAGCTCTGTCTTGGAAATCGCATTCCGGGGCTCGGGGCCATACTGCCGAACGGCTGGGTCGAACCAGACCGACACCCTTTTCTGGAAACTATTCAACTTCTTCTGATGGACTACTTCCAGTCCAAATCCGAAATTGGAAAGAGAAGCAAGTGGGAGGAGGAAAAACACTGGAAAAATAACTAATTTGGTAAACATGTTATTTTACTGCTCTTGCAGCTAATCTCAAGTTCCACTCCAGACAAATGTCTAAATGATAAAAATAATGCTCAGCTCATTACATCGGCATGCAAATAAATTGAAAAACTTTGGCTAGTCGAAAAAAAATAATGTAAACTCGGAAAACAAAAACCACACAAAAAGCAACAAATTTAATTTCAATGTATTATTATTCATTTTTTTAGTATTTCCTTGAAACTAACCAAGCAAATTGAGACGCAAAAAGCTGATGAGCTCAACAACATTATTACTTGATGGAAAACTTTTATTTAGTAGATATTATTAAACCACAAGCAAGACAATAAGGCTCATATTATTAATTTCATGAAATTTGTAACTTTTTTTCCTTTTTTTACTAATTACATATTAATTATTTAATAAACACATTTCCTGCGCTGGTCGCACCATATCTTGTTTCCACGTACGAGTTGACCACAGCCGCTCTCTTGACAGACGCCTTTTTGCAGTTTAACACGAGCCCGTACACGGTGAGGCCTGCGGCGACGAGGACCAGCAAGCTGGAAATTACGAGGACGACGCAGAGAATGAGTCGAGTGGTGTCGAGGACCTCTTCCTCCTCACCCCCTTCAGAGGAAGCTCCATTTGCGTCAGTGGTATTCGATGAGGGAGCTGACGTGGGATCAATGACTTCCGGCGGTGAAGATGAGGATGACGTTGTTGACTCATCGCTTACGTCTCTGGAAGGAGGAGTTGACGTTGGAGCGGATGGTGATGGAAACAATGTAATGTCAATGTCGTCATCATCACTGCCAAGTGGGACCGATTCTGATGTAGCCTCCTCTGGGGGTTCAACCTTTTTCGGAGGTGGAGGTGTCGTCGTGGTCGTACTCACCTTCTCATGCTTTATTAGGCTAATTTTCTCGACGAAACTGTATTTGGACAGGTGGGTGTCCCCCACCGCCTCCTCCTTGAGCTTCCACCACCCGGCCAAGCAGCTCATGTTCCTCTGAGTCGGATTGACCTTGGCCGCTTTTCTCGGGATGTCAAAGGCCTCGTACATGACAACATTCCTCCCGTTTTCCCTCCCCCACCCGTCCATCAACTCCCAGCACTGTTGGAATTCCGGAGTTGCTCCTCCATGTCCTCCACACTTGGGAGTGCTTCCCACCCCCTCCTCCTGGGGCAAGCCACAGCTGAAGAGAGGGACCACTTTAAGGTGGGGCCGCAGGGCCTTGAGCTTCCCTTCGCACTCGGAGAAAAAGGTCTGAAACATTTTCAGACCTCGGGCCGGCTCCTTGGGCCACTGGAATGGGGGTCCCACCTGCTTGCTAATGATGACCACGAAGGTGTCCACGTAGGGCGCGAGGCGTTGGAGCGTTGGAGCCACCTTCCCCCCGTAACCGCCGCAGGCCGGGAGGTCGATCATGACGGCAAAGGAGGGCTTCAGAGTGTAGTCCCCGCTCGAGTTGGAGTAGACGTGGATGTTGGCCTCTTTGCCCAGCTCCCGGGGGACGGCTGTGATGTCCCGAAAGTGGTCGTCGAGACTGGCCGAGCCGCCAAAATTCGTGAGCAGGATGGACTCCACAGTTGCGGGGGAAATGGCGTTTGCGGCTCGAGCCATGTACAAGGCGGCCTGGAGACTGGAAACGTTCTTCCCCGGGGAAATCCCCAGCTCCTCGGTAATCGACTTGGGAGTGAATTCAAAGGAGGGAGTGACTTTGAGTGGGGGGATTCCGGGATTTTGGGAGTTGTACTCGGCGACCACGGAGGGGATCAGCATTTTGGAGGGAAGTCGGTCCGCCGCATCCGTTTCAGCAGGCACTGAACCAACCAAAACAAGTGTTATAATATTTAGAAGTTTCTGCAATTTTGAATTTAAAGGAAATTATATTTTTGTAGTGAAGCTCACATTCGTCAAGGGACGGAGCCGGTTCTAAAACCAGGGAGGTAAACCGAGTTGAAATGAGCTGAACCATGGCAGACAGATCCTGTTTGGAGTATGCCCGAGCACTCTCATCCTCCCTGAATCGGACAGAGTGGTCGAACCAAATGGAAATGTGGTTCAGTTTCGGAACATTACTGATGGAAGAGACCTATTAATAATAACAAAAAAATATTTTTTTTATTTCAGTGAAAATGATCGAATATAACTTAAAACTGCTTGCTTTGTAGTCACGTTTGTTCGGAATTTGTATTCATTACTACCTCGACTAGTTTTGCCTTGGTGGCAATTAAAACCAATAGTGTGAGCTTTAAAATATGTTTCATAATCTCCGAAAAAAGTCAAAAACAAAAAATAATTAATATGCTGCTTGCAACTAATGCTGCTAGTCCACCAACTTTTTAAACGCAAAAAAGGCATGATTTTTGTGTACATCATTTTTGTCAAAAAAAAAAGAAAAAGAAATTAGATCATATATAACTTTGTAATATTTAACCACATCATGAGCCACATATTTGACGGGAAATTCACATTAAAATGTGGAGCGTATCATCATCATCATCATCATCATCATCATCATTTCCACATAAAAAGAGTTGACTCGTGGAGGATTTTACTTTACAAACCGCAAAAAAACTCCACACATTATTTTACGACGTGCACATATCGTTTGTTTAGCGTATTTTTTTTCGTTTAATTTAAATTAAAGTTGCTTTGGCAATAAATTCCTCGCCTTTTGGAGTGAGGATGAGGATGCTCCGACTGACATTCCTTCAAAAATTCCTAATGACTCACACATTTTTCATAATATTCTTCTTTTTTTTGCTGGGCGGTGCACACTGCAAAACCACTTTGACTGGCACAGTTGAAGTTGCACATTAAATGAGACATAATATTCTGTTGCTGCTCATTTTCTGCGTGATAATGACCTTGCGCGTGCAATCTCAAGTTCAAGAGATATCTCCAAAAAAAAATTACCTTAGCCAAAATTTTTAATGAATGAATCTGCACAGGGCCGATGAGGATTGTCAACAGTTCTCCTCGCCAACAATATATATTTGCTAAAACCTCATGGGAAACAGAAAAAGTTGGATGCATAAAAATAAGTAATAAGTGTTGAGTATGACTAAATTCCTTTCCTTTCCTATTCAACGCATTTTACTACGCAACTTTTTTGATCTTGAAAGCATCACGACAAAAACTCATTGGGATTGGAATGCGATGATGGATCAGCAATGGGATGATGATGGGCCCGTGTGTCTACTCAACTTTTTTTTGTCTCGCCAGTCCTCTTCCTCTCTGCCCAAAATCATTATATTGCAACTAGTCAGTTTGGAGCTGAGGCTCTTGTGTGGATAATCTCGACGACTTTCCTTTCGTGGAAAGCCCCCTCTGATTTCGGGAACACATGTTATTTATTCCTTCTGTGCCAAACACTTCTTGGTTGGAATTCTGTGATCATCTTGGAAGGGTCATTTTTTCTCGGACTAAAGAACGTTTTTTCACTTTCAAGTGAAAAGTTAAAAGTTTTCGGGATGGGTGGAGACGGGGTGCTCGGGCTACTACGAGGACTCTCCTGCTTCCTCCTCCTTTTAAACCAGGTGAACTAAATATGTAAAAATTCCTCATTGTGCAAAAACGCTTTTACGCCCTTTTACCCAAATTTCAATTTTATTTTACTCAGGGATGGAGTTACCCCCACCACTCGAGATCCGCCGTGCACCACCACTCTCGTCGGATTGCCCGGAATGTGCAACCATACCAGTACCCGTATCCATATCCGGTCGTGGCCCCTCTCCCTCTTGTCTACAACAATAATGCATCCGGCGTCGTCGTGCCAGTCCAACTCCAACAACCGGTTTATCCTGCTGCAGGAGGATACCCATTGTACTACCCGCATTCCGGAGGAGTTCACGCCGTTATGGTAAAATTAAATCCATTAAAAATTCCACGTTATTATATTCGCCTAGTCAACGGCTTTAAACTCAAAATAAAACACCTTTATCCCTTCTTCCTTCTTTTTAATTTAATCTCGCATTTATTTTTAAATTCCAGCCTCGGGCTTACCAATCCTCCTCCTCCTCTTCCCAATCGGCGGCATCATCATCATCATCATATCCACCCGGATTCATATCCTACTTGTACTCGCAATACCTCTCCCAGCAAAATAATCCGAGTGGATCGTCCTATGCTGTACGCAAGCTGCTTCCATTACTGGATTTTTTCAATTTTAAAAATTAATTTATTTACATTTAGATTTTGTTTACGAACTTTTACAGCAAGCTCCAGCTACATACAGTGCTCCATCGTCCTCCTCCCAATACGGCTCTGTAGCTGCGGCGAGTTACCAACAACCCCTGGACTACATTCCCGCATCCCCGGAGTACTCGTCCCCTTCGGAATACTCATCTCCGTCAGAATATTACGCCCCTCAAGAATATCCCCAACCGGAGTACTCCTCCTCCTCCTCTTCTTCCGACTACTCCTCCCCTCCGGATTATTACACCCCTCCAAAGAAGCAGCACTCGTACGTGTACACCAAATCAAACTCGAGCTACTCAAAACTCACTGTCCCAGCAGTAGAATATTCCTCCGCGGTTTCAAAATACCCTACAAAATACTACTCGAGCACCACGACCACGACGACGCCCAAGCCAAAGTACTACAAGCCATCCCACCTGGTCGAGTATCTGAAGCCCAAGCCACCAAGTCCAGTTTACCAGGATGAGTACGTCGTCGGGAGCGGTGGAATAAGTTATCCGGAAGATTCGTCGTTTGGGGACTCGTATGGGGATTCGTATGCTGACACTCGTCCTCCCAACAAGTATGATGACCCATATGTCGACATCTATCCCGAGGAGCCGTCCTACCAGGAATCGGTGGTTCAGTATCCAGTGTCATCAAAATACCCGCCGAAACCATCTTCTTCTTCTTCTTATCAAGAGTCTTCATATTCTTCTGACGACGGGTATTCCGAGTATGCCAAACCAGTGTATCAGCAACAGCAATCGTCGTCCCTGAACAAATATCCCGATCCGGAATATTCCGCTTCCCAGGCTGCTTCCGCCTACTACAACAACAAGGAGTTGAATCCCGGCTCATATCCGGAAATCAGCGAGTATCTGGAATACAACACTCCTCCAGGAAACGATGGATATGGGGATTCGTACTACAAGCCTCCATCATCCTCCTCCTCCTCCTCCTCATCCTACTCGGGAACCAATAAGTACGTGGGAGGATACAAGGTGGTCCGAGTTGAAGACGACAATTACAACTATCCCGTAAACAAGAATCCGGAATACACTTCTCCAGGAAACGATTACGGAGAGTCCTACAAGCCTCCATCATCATCCTCCTATTCGGGAACCAGCAAGTATGTGGGAGGATACAAGGTGGTCCGAGTTGAAGATGACAATAACTATCCCGTAAACAAGAAGCTTGTCTCCGGCTATCAGGTCCAGTCAGTGGCTCATCCTTATCCAGACAAGGTGATAGAGTATTCCGACAGTTACAGTCCACCCTCCTCCTCCTATCCATCTTCATCTTCATCTTCTTATTATTCGGATTCCAAACCGGGCTCGTACTATCCCCAAGAAAGTGAGTACAGCGGCGGTGGAGGTGGAGCAAGTTATTCCGGAGATTCCGTCGTGGAGTATTCCCAACCTGAGCTCGCCGCATATGTTGTTCCCCAAGAGTCCGCCGCCGGATATTCCGGATATCAGGGAACAAAACAATACAGCAAGGTGTATTATCCACCTTCCTGAATATTCAGAATACGTAGACTCAGAGCCACCTCCAACCTACAAAGAGGAGCCGTATTCCACCACCGGGGACTATTCCACCTCCACCACCTACGTGGATAAGTATCCCCAAATCAGTTATGTGAAGCCGCATGCGGAAAACTACCACCCGGAGCTCGTGTTTGGAGGAGAAGAGACGTACTATCCACCTCCTTCCGGGGACTCGTCGTATGATGGCGTCTACGGGGGATACAATAATCCCGACGACGAGGTGGTTGGTGGTGCGGTCTACAACACGCCCGTGTCTGGACAAACCTACTACAACCCAGTGACGGGGAACGTGTTTAGGAAGGACGTCACCGGAAACGTGTACCACTCTCCCGTCGATGGGAACGTGTTTGGGTCGAGCGTGCTCGGGAACGTGTTCCACTCTCCGGTGACGGGGAACATATTTACGGCGGATGTGGTGGGCAACGTGTACCACGCCGGGGAGTCGGGAAATATTTATCAGGGCTACGTCGCCGACAACAAGTATCACAGGAAATAATAAGGAAAACTTGTCTGGAAAATGTGTATAATTTAAAGTTAAAATCAATTTTCAAATCATTATTCTCGTTTGTTGTAGTAGTCTTATTGAAATCCGACTAAAATTATTTAAATGAAAAGAAAAGGGAAAAAACAAGTTTATCCAAATTAATTCATTTTATTTATATAAAACTCTTTTGCTCAGTTTGCATCATCCACTCTGCCAGCCGCAATTTTGCCTATATATTTTTTTACATGAATCTTATTCCAACCAAACTCAATCCAAATTTCATATAAAATCTAAAAATGCCGAACTTTCAACCTGTTCATAATAATCTACTTTATTATCTCATTCCGGGTTAGATCAGTGAGAGAGAGAGAGCTTTTTAATGCAATTTAAACAAATTGCAATAATGTTTTTAGTTCACGAAGCGTAAAGGAAGAAAACAAAGTGATGATGTGGACGAAGCTGTGTCATCAGACCGAAAGTTGCAAGTTGACAAAAGAGCTCAAAATTAAGTATTTGTGCTTACTACACAATATCCTACTCAACTTACATATATACGAACAAAGTCAAGGCTGAAATTTTGAGTCAGCAGCAACAACAGCAAAACAAGGAAACATGGTCATCATCCAGTCAGTATCACGTATACCATATGAAATTAAAACAGGAGCTATAATATACTCGGATGTGTAAATATTGTTATTGAAAGGCAGGCATTTTTAAAAAAAAAATATTCATCTACATTTTTTAAACAATTAATTGGTCTTTCTAACATCCACATCACGACGTCCTCCTCACAGACAAACACGACACGAATTCACATTGAAACATTACATGATTTTTTACACAATCATTGCAATTATTTTTTTGCACAGTGGACGAATACAGTATAATGGTGGTGGTCAAAGCTCGGGAGTAAGTAGGATTCGACTGATCATCATTTCAAAAATGTTTTTGCAGCACTTACTTATATAAAAAAACCTAACCTAACTAATTATAAAATTATTATTAAAGTATGAAAATTATTATTATTGTTTGTCCAGGTCATCATGAAACATGACTCGTAATGTAATTCCGCAGAGGTCATCCCAGTCATTTCAGAGCAGAAGAGGTCTGCTGATCGAAATCCAAAAACCCAGACGTGCAATTAAAAACGTGGGATTTTAAACTGGACTTAAAAAACTGTGGCAGTTCCTGTACCCTTCTTATTCTCGGCGGACGGAGATTCTGCACGGCTGGAAATTAGATTTGCTATATTTTGTATTAGGATCCTCCTGTCTTCTTATATTTTTTTGGCAAGGTTTCCTTGAGAGGACGAACGGGAGGTTTTGCAGCAGAACTTCTTGTTTTTTCTACGGAAAAAGCACAATGATGTGTGAAAAATGTGGAGAAAAACATGAATGTTTTTAAGGAGAATATGGTGATGACGATATATTACTGATTTTTTTGTGAATGGTTTCTTTTGAGCATCATATCATATCATGCCATTTATAAATAATTTGTTTTTGCACTCAACTATTATTTCCTTTTATTGTCATCTGATGCCGCCGCCGTCAGCTTCAGCTCTTTCGTAAATTTCCACACGACAATTAACAATGGACCGTGAGCTACTCCCAGCGCGATGACGTATTCTCGCGATAGCCGAATGGCGTAATAAGCGAGATAGAGGACCACGACCGTGGTCACCGTCCAGAATCTTGCCTGTCGCAATGCAGCTTTTGGTTCGGCTCCCTACAAAATGTCAATGAATAAAAAAATCAATCAATAAAAAAAACGATTTTCTATTTCATTTTCAATAATTTTTTTTCATTCTGAATTCTTACAGGCGTTGATGCCTTGAAAAGCTTCACCGCCGCCGTGAGCTGGAGAACCAGAAGCACCCCATCAATCGCCAGCGTCTTCCCAGAGGTACTCCAGTATCTTGGAGGTATTCGCCGCCGGCATGTGGATCCTGAAGGCGGACGTGATTGCCGCAGTTTTCCTCCTCGCCGCCTCGGAATCCCCGTGGGACACGATGGTGAGGTACACCGTGGCCCCGGCAATGACACCCAGGCACCCTCCACAAATGGCAATGAGGCCAAATTGGAGGATGGAAATGCGTCTGGAGCCGGCTCTATATTTATAGCAGTGATGATGTTCCATAAGGAATAAAGGAAAGGAAACCAAATAATAATATTATCCTCCTGCGTGACTGACTGTCCACGTCACGCTAGCAAGTGAAACTGAATAGGGAGAACATGAGCTGAACCTCTCTCGGGAAATAATAAATCGATAAAACTGGGAGAAAAAACACGAACAAATATTTTATGAAGGAAAAAATCCATATTATGAAATTGGCTGTTGTTTTGTTAGGTGCACGACAACTTGGGGATTCCACTGGAAATGGAAGAAGGGAAGGGCTATGAGGTGAGGGGAAAAGAGCTTCGCAGGTGAGCTGCGGTGAGGTGATGAAGCCGGCTAACTGCAAAAGCAAAAAAAATACTGTTCATGTGAAGACTCTGTGCGTGTTGCGTGATGATATGATGATGACATGGTGAACGTGCATTAATATATGAGCTGCGAGTATTATTATGAACATGTAAAGTGCAAGTTCATATGGTTTGAGATACAATATATAGTGCATAATACTATTTTAGTACCACGGGTTGAGTTGCAAAAGTTTGCAAAGGTTATATTTTCCTATGAAATTTACAGGTCTCGTCTGATTTGTGTTCAATATATTATATGATTCAACAAAAATGAGAGTAATTTTTAATTTTGCTCTACTTTTGGTGGGTTCCTTAAAAGAATATCGTTAAATCTCGTTACGACAAACATTTGTTTTGCTGACATGTGTATTTGTACTTAAATGCAGGAAGTTTATGTATTATTCTCTTTTGGATTTAGCCCCTCGCTTCTTCCCCAACCCACAGCACTTTCTGAAAATAAATTTGAGGACGGTTATCACCACCCGGAGAATGACATAGAGGATGGCTAGGTAGGCCAAAATCACATCATATGAATGATACTGGAAGTAATTCAGTTTTCGTCCTGCCGAGCGGAGATGCATCGCTCCTTAAATTACAAACAAAAGTTCAAAGTCAGAGCACATAAAAATGATAAAAATTATTTATATTTTAAAAAAGAAATTGGTCATATAGCAAGGAAAAATTATCGTCTAACCTTTGTGCCGCATGACGTACTCGACCCAATACACTGCTCTCTTCAGAGGCTCATCCGGCTGGTCTTTGTACAGCTCCGAGAGTCTCTTCACATTTTGTCGATATCTGAAAAAAAAATGAAAAAAGTAGGATCCTCCATCCAATTTACTTTCCACACGAACATAAAAAATTTGGGACAAGGCATTCCTCAGATCAGACTTATTATTACATTGGATTATTCAAAACTTCTTGTATTGCAGCCATCAACGACTCCTCCGTGACGGTGTTCCAGTCCAACTCCACAATGAACCCGTGATCCTTGGCCAGCTTTGCATTAAGAGGTTGATCACCTGAAAATTTTTTTTAAAAAATATTCAACATTTTAAATTTTTCTATTAATTTTTTTTTGTAAATTTCCTCCAACCCTTCTTTACCAAATATTGGAAATCCGACAAGAGGAACTCCATGATAGATCGACTCCTCCGTGCTCCCCCCTCCACAATGAGTGATAAACAGCTTGATATCCTTATGCCCCAACAGGTCCTGCTGAGGGAGCCACTTGCTCAGCTTGACATTCTTCGGAAGAGGCTCCCCCTCCCCCTCCATCTCCTCCGTTTCCCACTTCCAAATCACCTGCTGCTTCAGCTTGGAGAACACGGAGAGGAACATTTTCCGCTTCCCCTCCGACATTTTATGCCCTTTGATCCCGGTGCCCATGCTAAAGATGATGAACCCATGCTTTCCTCCTTTTGACACAAACTCCTCCAACTCCTGAGGGAGGGGATTTGGCGGGTGGGAATGAAGCCCTCCCACGTCCACCACGTCCGGAAAGTGAGGCTTGGGCTTGTTGAGGCTAAAGTGGCCGTTGCTGAGGATGAGCGAGGCATTGGCCAAAATGTCCGCCGCGGGCGGAATGTCCTCCCCCAACTTTTCCCGATAAATGGCCGTCATCGCAGGCTCAAAATAAAACCGGAGAATGGCCTTGATCAGCAGGTCAAACCCAAAGTTGAGGAATCTCTCTCCAAATCCCATTTCGTCCGAGAGGCCCAAGAACACGTTGGGACTCACGGAGGGAGGGTGATGGCCCCCCACTTTAGCCGCCAGAAATGAGGGCACACTCACCGGCGAGAAGAGGACCAGAGGGGCCTTTATCCGGTAGGCCAGCCCGAGGGCACACTCGTTAAACATGGGTTGCATGAAGACGAGGTCAAAATCCTCTTTCAGGATTTGCTGGATTATCGGCTGCTCGTAGCTCTCCCGACACAGGCCCCCGAACAGAGGGATCATCAAAAAGGGATTCAGATTCTCGTTGTTCTCTTTCAGTTTGAAAACGTCGGTATGCTCCCGATTTCTCCGCTCCCAGTCTGCATAGTCCAGAGTGGGGATTTCGGTGACATTGGGCAGTGGGGGGAAGGCGATGATTGGGGTGAGGTTGGTAACGTTGTGACCCCGACGGCTCTAGTTCGGCCAGGAGCGGCCGGTATGTGAGCTCGTGGCTTTTGCCCGATATGATGCTAATCACTAAAATCCGCTCTGAACGGATTGGTTTGGGTAATAAAATTGATAAAACTGCTATACTTACAATAACTAGGAAATTCATTTTGAAAAATTACTTTTTGGAACGGAATTTTTATTCGCTGCACTGCACTGCTCACCACGTCAGAGGCTCACATTCTGGAATGAAGAGAGGAAAAATATATTATGTATTTGTCGGCAACTTGCTTTTTTGCTTGTTTTGCAAAAGCAGAGTGTTGTTTGAGCCACTTGTTGTTAGCGTGGAGCAGATAGCCCTGACGTGATGTTGTGTTGTGCATCATCGTTTCGTAGTAGGATAAAAAAAGTATACCTGCTGAGCTCATGCTCATTTCGTCAATGGAATTTTTGGGACTTTGATCCTGACCATGAGATATGATTACAGAAGAAGTAAGAGGAGTGGGATCTCTGAATGGATATATAGGTATATCTCGTGGAGCGGCTATGTATCTTGTCCAAATCAATATTGACCTTGACGGAAAAGCAGCACACAGAAAAGTTTCGGTATGCATATGCATTCATGTTCTCTGTGTGTACATGCGTGTGTGTAGCCGTGAGTACAAATGAGAGGAGGAGGGATAATAATATCATACACAAGTTACTTTTAAGGAATAACTAAAATTGCTTTTATTATTCAGTCATCCCATGAAAAATAGATCAAACAAAGTATTCTGCAGCTTCTGAATATTTTGCTGAACTACTGCATGGTCACTAAAGTTGTCATAATTCCATTCAAGTGAAATAATTGTCCAAATAAACCACATCATTATTTATGTCCACAATTATATTTATTTAGTTGAAAACGTATATCCATACAATTAAATACTTTTCGTAAAGACTATTGGCATTGACTGGCATCACTTTCATTTGAAGGTGGATGTGTAATAAGTAGCTTCCCTGAAAAAAAAATTTGCTACTTGTATTATCGGCAATTGGGCAAATTACTGGGAATCATTATTTTGTCCCTGTCGCTTAAAATTTTCTAGTATATATTGAACCTATAGAGTTACAGTTTTTGTGGAATTACTATGATGACACATTTAAATTGCATTGGTCATCACTAAATCATATAACAAAAATTTAGCTGAAATAATTTGAAAACAATCCTAAATTACCTTAATTTTGAAGCTGTAGAAGCATTCGTAGCGAAATAATAACTGAGTATACAACCATATTATACTGTTATTCTAGTTTGCTTAATTTACAATAGCTTTAGCCTATAAAATAAGTACATGCTAAAAATTGGTAGACAGTGGAAAGTCTAAAATTAGAATGTTTTATGAGTTTTTCAGCGTCGCTTATATGCCATCAATGTTTAGTATCCCTTCGACTCTGCGTCATCAAAACT